>PVJI01003682.1:0-120172 GCA_004026765.1 Micronycteris hirsuta | reverse complement strand
CCACAAACTCAGTGGCTTGAAACAACAGAAATTTATATTTTTATAGTTTTGGATATTGGCAACCTAAAATGGGTCAGCAGGACTGGATTCTTTCTGAAAGCTCCAGGGAAGAATCTGTTTCCTTGGCCTTACTCCGCTTGAAGGAGCTGCTTGCATTTCTTGGCTTGTGGCCCCTTTCTCCAGGATCTCTTGGGATACTTGCCCTCTGAACCCAGCCACCTTGCTGTGAGAAGCCCAAGCAGAGCTGTGAAGAGGGCATGCGTTGGTGTTCCAGCGGACAGCCAGCAAGCTCTGCCAGACCCGTGAGTAAGCAACTTCAGATCACGTCAACCCCAAGTTGTCGAGTCACTCCCTGCTGTTTGAATCTTCCCAGATGAGGCCCTAGGCATTGTGGAGCAGAAACGAGATATCCTCAAGGTGCCCTTTCTAAATTCCTGACCCACAGGATCTGTAATCATAATAAAATGGTTGTTGTTTTATGTGACTGAGCTTGGCACAGTCTGTGTTGCTACAGCAGTAACTGGGATACTGGGGTCAATATGAACGTGGAAGGACACAGCATTCTTGCCAGTAAACACAAGATGTCCAAATCTTACCATTTCCCCCCAGCCTGTTTCTTAAGACTGTCTCAACCCCATGAATCTAATCCAGAGCTGGTCTTTCCGTTCTCTTCCAATGTAATTCATCTTTTCTAATCAATTCATGTGGCCAGAGCTCAATGATCTAAAGATTTAATGAAACCTCCTAGAACCTGGAAGCAAGTCCCATTGAAAAGGATACTTCTAAAAACCAATACATATTCACTATTATTTAAACTATTTGACATTTTAAAAAAGGATAGACTTAGTTTTTTCCTTAAAATTTGTTTTGGTAAAATGTGATCGAGCCCTGCTTGTGTGATTCAGTGGATTGAGTGCTGACCTGAGAACTGAAGGATCACCCGTTCAATTCCCAGTCAGGGCACATATCTAGGTTGCTGGCTACATCCCCAGTTGGGGGTGTGAGAGAGGCAGCTGATCAATGTATCTCTCACACATCGATGTTTCTCTCCCTCTCACTCTCCCTCCCTTCTTCTCTCTCTAAAAGTAAATAAATAAAATGTTTAAAATGTGGTCAATGAAGAAACAAAGCAAAAGGAAAAACCCTTTCCGGGGGGTGTTAGGGTAGGAAGACAGGGGCAGAACCAGAAGACCAAGGTTGACAGGGAGGTTGCAATGATAATACTCATTCAATCGAAAAAACAAAAACACCTACTTTCACTTCTCTGAGTTTTTGCCATCCTTAGAATACCAGTGATGATGGATCAATTAGAATGGAGCCCTTTTCTGAGATTGTTTTCTAATCTATTTTCCTAGGTTAAATCCACCTTCAACTCTGCCCACACTTCAACAGTATCTGTAGACTCTGAGTTCAGGGAATAATTGTTTCCTGAAAAAGTGTTTTGGGAAGTCAGTGATATGAAGGATGCTGTTCATTATCTCATTCAACTATTTGTGTGAGCTGGAGGGACAATGAGTAGGGATGATGGTTGAGATGGGCACTGGGAGGGGGGCAGACAAATGATTTAATAGCATAAAAATAAAGCCTGTGTGATTTAATTAAGTATCCAGTGCTGGCACCAAGGAATTCGCTTATTCCTCTCTATGGTCATTTAAAGTATAGGAAGTATGAAACACTAATTCAAAACAATATAAGCACCCCTATGTTACTTGCAACATTGTTTACAATAGCCAAGATCTGGAAATAGCCCAAGTGCCCATCAGTAGATTAGTAAATAAAAAAGCTATGGTACATTTACAGAATGGAATAATACTTGACCATAAAAAAGAAAAAATTTGCCCTGGCTGGTGCAGCTCAGTAGATTGAGTGCCAGCCTGTGAGCTAACAAGTCACTGCTTCGATTCCTGGTCAGGGCACATGCCTGGGTTGTGGGCCAGGTCCCTGGCTGGAGGAGTGCAAGAGGCAGCCAATCCATGTAGCTCTCACATATTGCTGTTTCTTTCCTTCCCTTCCCCTCTTTCAAAGAGTAAATAAATAAAATCTAAAAAAAAGAAGAAGAAAATCTTACCTTTTGTGACTGCATGGATAGGCATGGAGAACATTATGCTAAGTGAAATAAGCTAGTCAGAGAAAGGCAAATACCATATGATCTCACTTGTATGTGGAATCTAATGAACAAAATAATTGAACAAACAAAATAGAAACAGAAGCCTAGATACATAGAATAAACTGACAGCTGTCAGAGGGGGTAGTTGGGAGGCTAATTGAAAAAAGGTAAAGGGATTAAGCAAATATATATATATACACACATATATATATTTTATATGCATATATACATATATATTATACACACACATATATCTGAAACAGTACAATGACAGCCAGAGGAAAAGAGAGGTGGGGAGAGGTGGAAGTGGACAAAGGGAGGTAAATGGGGACAGAAAGAGACTTGAGGCAATGAGCTCACGATGCAGTGTTCAGATATTTTGTTGAGTTGTACACTTAAAACCTGTATGGTTTTGTTAACCAATGTCTCCCCAATAAATTCAATTTTTTAATAAAAGAATGAGAAATAGAGGATTGGCTTATTTCATAATACCTCTGAATAATTATATCAGATACTTATCTTTTTAAATGTCAGCTACTTACTGTTTTGAATGTCACTGGTTTTTGATGGCTAGTTCAAGAAAACCAAGGCCGGCTTATACATGTGTGGATTGATAGATACTGGCTATGATTTTTGTAACACTTTACCAATACTTAACTTTACTTAAAAGCACAACTTATGGAAAGAGGAGACCGAGAAAGCACAGACAGTTGAAATCCTCTGACCTTCTCTAAACCAGTGTTCACACTGTTCACCTCCTCCCCCAGCTTTACAGGGCAGACAGCAGTTCCAAGTAAACTGAGTATAGTTTCACTACCTGAGTTGCTGCCGCTAATGTTAATCAGCAAGAAAAAGGTGATGGCTTGTTCGATGATGACTAGGGACAGAAATAAACTCCCGTAACACATTGACATCCCTAAGAGTGCTTCAGATTGTGTCTCGTTGGTTCTATCCAAAGCAGGGGTCAGAACGGCAGAATTATTAACTCACTTAGTCCTTATAAGTGTTATTAGGGGTAGATACTGCTATTACATCCCCATTTCAAAGACAAAGAAACTGAGGAACAGACAGATTAAGTACCTTGTTCAAGGTCACAATGAGTGGGAAAGTCGGCATTTGAACCCTGAACTCTGTCTCCAAAATCTATGTGTTTAGCCATTATACAATGATGCTATTGTTTCTATCCCTCTTTAATTAAAAAAATTGCCCAAAACAAAAATTCTAAGAGGGCAAATTGCTGGCACATTCTAGACTCACCTATCCATTAATTGGCAATTAGAAGCAATAATTCTAATCTTTTGTTGTTAATTTTGACCCAAAGAGCATTAGGACATATTGTTCCGGAGAGCCCATACTTGGAAAAGATATGTTTATGACTAACAGACAGCAGGATATGGTTTGCACAACATTTTCCAGTGAAACATTTGGTTTTCAGAAGCTGCCAAGCCTGGGTCAGTGTTTATACCAGAGGTATGCAGAGGGTGGGAAGTGGCTAACTTCTCACAATCATCTGAGGCACACTGGGAGGGCTTAACTAGTTACTAACATGCATGCTACCGTTCCATCATAACTCTCTGATTTTACATATCATCATCTTTGTGGTTGTGAAGGCCAAGTGGGAGGTTCGAGATAATTATAGGACATTCAGTTCACTTATATTGTTAATGTTAGTTGACGTGTCTACAGCATTTCTCTTGAAAATCTCCACCATCACTTCACTATCCTCCTTACCCTACACATACTTGCTGTGGCAAATTGCGGGGTGGCATGGTTTCAATGTATTGCAGCTTCTCCCATCAAGAGATGGAGTTAATTTTTTTGGTAACTTGAATCTGAGCTGGGCTATGTAACTTGCTCTGTACAATGGGACATTAACAAACGGGATGTAAACAGCTTGAAAAATACATCACGTTGGGGGTTACCTCTGGTGATGGAATCTCTTCTGCCATGATGAGAACAAGCCCAGGCTAGCCTGCTGGATGATGAAGAACATGTGGCCAAGTGATCCTGTCACCCCAGGATGATATCAAACCAAGTGCCAGACATGTGAGTGAACTGTCTCCTATTTCCCCCAGACCCCAAACCAATCAGCCTACCAGCCATCAGGCAATTGAGTGAGACCATTCTTGATCATTCAGCCTGACTTAGCAGGCCAAACAAAATACCCTTTACCAGCAGAATTGTGAACAAATGAAATGGTTTCTGTTTGGGATGGTTTATAATATAGCAAAATGTAACTGATGCCCACCCTTACCTATGCACATGGCTATTTGGGAATCTGCTTTTTCTTAAATGGTTCTCCTCTCCTCCTTCCAGCCCTTTCCTCATTTAGTTACTGTTGATTGGCTCAGGGGTAGTGATTGACACAAGCTTTGCCAATTAGATTCCATTCCTGGGATTTTTCCAAACTGTACCCGAGAAAAAGAAGTCTGCAGTCTCCTTCCAACAGTAGAATTTGCAAGATGTGAAATTGGGGATTTGTTCATAACCATGTTTCCTGCTAAGTAGACAAGCTAGTCTGTAGCTAACAGGAATGAAGTCAGCACAGAGAAGAAAGTAGAAATGAAGGATGGAAAGAAAATGCCTGTGTGGCATTTAAATACTTCAACCTCATCCCTGCTACTCCCACAGTTGAATGAGTTAACTCTTCCCAGGGTTTTATGAGCCAAAAATGTCCACCTTTTCTCTAAGCAGTTTGAGTTAGGTTTCTATCACTAGCTCCCCAGAGAATCTTGAATCTATATCCTATTCATTTACGTACATAACTATTATTTATGATCGATTGATGATTATTTTCACCCTAATGTTCAGTTGGACATTATCTATTTTGGTTATCTATTGTTACAAAACAAATCACCCCAAAATTAGCTGCTGAAAACAACCGTTTTATTACATCTCATGGATCTGTTGGGTGACTTGTATAAGCTGAGTGGTTCTTCTGCTGGTTTCATTTGGGGACTCTCACGTTACTATAGTCAGATGGTGGCTGGGTAGAGTCATCTGAAGTTTCAATTAGCTGGAACATCCAAAGTGGCTTCTTTAGTGACATGTCTGGCGTCTCAGGACCCCTCCGCATGGCCTTTATCTCCACATGGCAGCTTATCACCCAGGGCTTGCCCACAGTTTCTCTCTTTCTGGTAGAATAGTTTATATGGTGGCTCCAGGATCCCCTGACTTGTTCTCAGAGATTAAATGTCCTTATGACCCAGGCTTGGAAGCCACACAGTATTACTTCCTCTGCATTCTATTGGTCAAGCCAGACACATGTCATTCCAGTTTCTAGGAGAGGGAATGAAACTCGACTTCTTCAAGATAAAGTGGCGAAGAAAATACAGTCATTTTAACCTACAATTATAACTTTCTAATTTTAACAGATGTTATTTAAATTTCAGCTTCTAGGTGTGTTATATTTGGAGATTCAAAGAATAAGAAAATTTAAACTTTAAAAAGTGTTAAAGGCCAATAAAAACAATTCTCCTGATAGCCTGGTATTTCCCTGCCTATGGGTTTTATTCTAGTACTGGCAGTTGCTTGGAAAGGTCATTTAGATCTTCTGTTAAATATAATTTTCCCAAAAGAGTGAGTTATTTGTATAATTGCATGTTTAACGTTGGCTTCCCTCAGTAGACTAGGAAGTTTGAGAAAGTAAATACCACATCCCATCAGCACACAGTGTCTCATGTGCCCCAGGGCATGCTATCTGCACATGATGAAAGCTCCTTACATACAAATGAGTGCAGTGCTTCTTAACCAGAGGAGACTTCACCCCCAGGGGACAGTGGGACCAGTCTGGAAGTCTGGAGATATTCTTGATTGTCACAAGTGGATAGGGTGTTGCTACTGGCATCTCGAGGGTAGAGGCCAGGAGTGCTACTCAACATCGTACAAGGCATAGGACTGCTCTTCACAGCAAAGAATTATCTGGCCCAAAATGTCAATAGTGCTGGGTTTAAGAAACCCTGAATGAATGAATAAATAAGTGAATGAATGAATGAATAGAATATGAAACTGATTGTATTGCCATAGCCTAGTCTATTGGGAGTCTAAGAAGCCATAGATTTCCCAATCGTGTGCGCGATATCCTAGTTGATTAGTCCTGGTTTCTAGCCCCTAACATTGGTTCCACAGTGGAAGAGAAGCCAGAACTAGAAGCCCATGCCTACCCCTTACCAGTTCTCCTTCTGCTCTAGCCTCAGAGTGTTATTCTAAATTGGATGTGCAGATACATGGTATACTGGGTATCTGCCAGTTGCCCCTCCAGGTCCAGTCTTGACATTTCTTCATCCTGTTCTGTGCCCTAGAAGGCTGGCCTTTGCGGACTGCTTCAGTGGGCCCCTTCCCTCTGGCTTCCCTTTGGATTTAGTCAAGAAGGGTAATGGCAGAAGGAGAGTAAGGCTGAAGAATGTACTTTCCTGCATTCTTCTCTGCTGGTGGCCGGAGATGTGCTGCTTCCTTCTGCTGGAACTCACAGCTCATGCCACGAGGCTGCTGCCCTCTTTACTGTAAGTGCTGCTGCCTGTTGACCCTCCAGGCCTAGGTGTGTGACTGGCTTCCCACTCTTGCTAGCTTCATTTCACTGCACCACCCATTCTGGTGCTCTTTAACCTGCCCACACCTGGGAAACACACTGGAAATTACAAGACTGCCTTATGCTTTACTTCAAGGAAGACTTGACACCTATAAAGACCCCATTGCCTTGTCTCATCCATTGGTTTTGATCATCTTGAATACCAACAACAACCCTACGTGAACTGACTGCACCACGCTTCTCTGGATAATGAGCAGGTTATGGTGTTACTCCATCTCGAGTTGAACCCTACAGTCAATCCCCCTTCCTTTCCTGAACCACCCACTATTATCTCTCAGCACTCCACATTCCAGAATTAGGCAATACTTGGTCCTTCTGTTCACCCAAGCGCATCATGCTCCTGAAGCTGGCAAACAATAGGGACCCGTTCCGTGCTGAGTTGTGACCCATCCTTCCCTAACCCTTTGCCTGGTTCTGAACAGGGCAACTGACTGTTGGAATGAAGTCTGCTGCAGCTTTGCGGGGATGACTGCCTGTCTGGCCCCTGCCCCCCACCCCGCCTCTCTCTGCAGCATGTAAATGATGTAATATTTGTTATAGTTACTTTCAAGTGTGTTGTCCTTGTAGATCCCCAACATTACCAGATGCTTTCTCTGGCAACTTGATAAGTTATTCAGAGTCATCTAAGAAAGGAAAGAAAAAATAACTAAGTTCTCTAACTATGTGTCATATCTTGCTTTAGCAATTACTGCAGGAAAAGTTATCTCAAAATTTAGCAGTTTAAAACAACCATTTTATTCTGCTTTGCAAATAGGTCAGGACTTGAGGTGGAGTGGCAGCGATTTGTTTCTGTTCTATGATGTCTGGAGTCTTGCGTGGGAGGACTTGAAGGCTGGCGATGCCTTGACAGGTGGGGCTGGGATTGTCAAACTTCTTACATGGTAGCCCAGAGCTCTAAGAGTGAATGTTTCAGCAAACAAGGTGGGAACTGCATGTCCTTTTATGAACCAGCCTCTCTGCATCCATGAGTTCTTTTTTGGAGTGCGGGGGGCAGATTCCACCTATAAGTGATACCATATGGTATTCTCTTTCTCTGTCTGACTTATTTCACTGAGCCCAATGCTCTCAGGTTCCATTCATGTTGTTGCATTTAGCAGGATCTCCTTCTTTTTATGACTGAATAATATTCCTCCATGTGGGTGTGCGTTTATCACATTTTTTAAATCCATTCTTCCATCGATAGACACTTAGGTTGTTTCTATGTCTTAACTGTTGTCAATGATGCTGCAATGAACATGGGGATATAAATGCAGTTTTGAGTTAGTACTTTCATTTCCTTTGGAGAAATACCTCCAGGTAAGATTGCTGGATCATGGAAGTTCTCATTTTAATTTTTTGAAGAACCTCAATACTGTTTTTCATAGTGGCTGCACCGATTTACAATCCCATGACAAGTACGCGACAGTTCCCTTTCTCCGTACCCTCATTAACATCTGTTACTGCTTGTCTTGTTTATAACAGCCGTTCTACCGGGCGCGAGGGGCTGTTCCATCAGGGTTTCGATTTGCATCTCCCTCGTAGTTAGTGATGCTGAGCACCTTTTTTATGTATCTGTTGGCCATCTGTATGTCTTCTTTGGGAAAACACCATTCAGATCCTCTGCCCATTTTTTAATTGGATTGTTTTATTTGTTTGTTTGCTGTTGTTGTTACTCAGTTGTATTAGTTTTTTATACTTTTTGGATATTAACCTCTTATCAGATATATGATTTGCAAATATTTTCTCCCATTCAGTAGATTGCCTTTTAATTTTATTGGTTATTTCCTTGCTGTGCAGGAACTTTTTTAGTTTTCTGGAAGCTTCTTTATGACTGAAGGATAGGAGCATCTGAATGACAAGATTGATCGCCAGGATAGAAGCCTACAGCAGATTTAACCAACAGGTAACGCTGAACAGCTTCTCACCCGGAGGGCCAGACGCATACACACTGTGAGAATTTTCCAAAGGTGATAGTATTAATACAGACAGTTATCCATGATTATAAGAGGTGAGAAGAATCTGAGAAATCGAAACATAAAGGTAACATAGAAACAAGTTTTACAGCCTTTGTGGAGTCATCCACACAGAACTTCTTTCTCTCCCTGAGAGAGGGATCAGACCACATGGGGTCGGGACTTGAGGTGCCTGCGTTCATTTCCCGTAAAAATGTGAGTTTCTGATCATGTTAAATATGTAGAAAATCACACTTTCTTACATAGCATATCCTACTTGAATTACTTATATTTCTTTTCTTTGATGTAAGAGCTGAAAGGAAAAAATCATCTAGGTTTTGCCTTTGTAATCAATTTTGTATTGTTTTTAGTAGACTACTTAATATGTGGTCAGTACATCTGCAATAACATGGATAAATCTTACAAGCATCATACTAGCAAAAGAAGCCAGTCACGAAATGATGACATATGGAATTACTTCATTTATATAAAATTTAAGCCCTGGCTGGTGTGGCTCAGTGGATTGAGCATGAGCCTGTGAACCAAAAGGTCACTTGTTCGATTCCCAGTCTGGGCACATGCCTGGGCTGCAGGCCAGGTCCCTGGTTGGGGGTGTGCGAGAGGCAGCCAACTGATGTTTCTCTCTCACGTTGATGTTTCTCTACCTCTCCTTCTCCCTTCCTTCCCCTCGTTCTGAAAATAAATAAATAAAATCTTTTTTTAAAAATGTAAGAACAGGAAATCAATGGTGATAAAAATTAAAATAGCCTCAGTTGTAACTCTCAAAAACTAACTTTCCAACAGCAATTTGCCAGGGAGAACATACTTGAAATTTCAAACTCTGCCTTGTTTCAGAGGCTGTTTAGTAACTGTATCAGCCCCTCTGTGGGTGCACTCTGGGTTCCACGGGACCTGGAGTCCTGCCTGTTCTCTCTGATGTGCTTGGTGAAGGCGGCGTTCCCTCTGGGACTCCTGGTGTTGTGGACACGGGTCTGTCCTCTGTTCCCTGCCTTACCTTTTCTCCAGGGCAGACCCATTGCCAGGGTCTCTCCTACTCCAGTCCACCCCATGCTGCCATGTGAACCTGGCACCAACCAGGAACCAGAATATAACAACTGCCTCTTTAGATTCCAAGCACTGATTATTCAAAACATTGTTTCAGTCTGAGTTCTCCTGAAGCAGACCCTGAAACCAACTCTTGGGTGCAGGTCACTTATTTGGGAGATGGCTCCAGGAAGCTCAGCCAGCAGGTAGGGAGAAAAGCCATGATAAGATTAACGAGCAAGTTACCATTTAGGGCAACTTGGGCTCATTCCCACTGGGTACCTTCTGAGAAACTGTGTAGAATTATGCCTCAGAAACATCACTCTGAGGGATGGGGAAGCTGGGGGCTTATTCACTGCTATGGACTAAATGTCTGTGTCCCCTCCTCCATCCCCACCCCCTGATTCATATGTTGAAGCCCTAACCCTGAGTATGGCTGTATTTGAAGATGGGACCTTTAAGGAAGTAATTAAAGTTAAATGAAGTCATAAGGGCAGGGCCCTGGTTTGATTAGTGTCATTATAAGCAAAGATATCAGAGTTTGCTCTCACACTCTTGCCCTACTTGCTGAGAAAAAGCCCTATGAGGACATATCAAAAAGGCAGCTATCTGCAAGTCAGAATGAGAGCGCTAATCAGAAACTGAATTGGCTAGAACTTTGACCTTGGACTTCAGCATGCAGAACTGTGAGAAAACTTATTTCTGTTTGTTTGGCTTTTTTAAGCTACACAGTCTGTGGTGTTTTGTCATGACAACCCAAGTAGACTAAATTGTACACCATCTTTCATCCTCAATGGTTGAGGGTTTCGCCCTTGAGGGAATTGCAGGTGGCTGGAGGTGAGAAGTTGCGTCACTGCAGACAGAACTCTTCACCTTGCCTATACGGGAACTCAGGGGTGAGCAAAGGGAATCTGGCAAGTTCCCAAGGTGTCTGCTATTCTGCTGTTTCCCATCTTTCAAACAACACTCCTGCATGGACTATCCTCATACACATGCCGTTTTGGTCATGTTGAAGAATCAATCAACTAGGGATAAATTCGCTCCATCAAATGGTATTGGTATTGTAAATTCTGATAGACATGATGAAATTATTCTCCCAAAGGATTATATCGATTTACATTCCATCTGCAATATTTGTTTCTCTGTGACCTTTCTGACACAGTTTATCAGACATTTTGATTTTGGCAGCCTCGTAGGTAAAACAGAGGGTCTCCTGATTTTCATTTGCAAATTTTTAGTAAGTAGAGTAGAGTGTGAGACAAAGGTTCGGGTAGGAGGAGTTTTCCTGCTTCACTGGCAATCTCGGCTCATACATCACTTCTTCGCTGAGGGCATGGATACACCAGCAACCTCAAAGGTTGTAGTGTCTTTGGCTTAGCTGGGGCAGGAAGGAAATTCCCTTGAGTATAATGTGGTCCAGGTATCACTTGATCTTAGTGTTAGCCATTGTAACAATAGTGGCAGCCACAGAAGCAGCAATAGTTTCAAAGCATCAAAAGCTTTGGAGAAGATTAAAGTCCAGGAAACCACAATGAGGGTGGAGCTGGGGTGGGGTTGGGGGGGAGTAGTACATACTACATAGTAGCTATGTTTGTGAGCTAAAGTATCCCTGTCTACTCTCAGAAAAGGTGGAATTAGAGACAGCGAAGAGCTATGCGTTCTGCTACAGTGTTGCTATATATTTATCTCTGCATTGGGTCCACAGTTAATTTGCTAGGCTTCATAAAAGATACTATACCCGTATGTCTCTAGAAGAGAGAAGGACCATGACATTCAAGCAGCTTAAAGCATTATTTGTTGTCACCTCCACTAATTCCAGACAAATCACAAAAGGGATGACTGTGTGGAATGCTGGACAGAAGTCACAAGGCCATGCTGGCCCTCCGGGCAGAGCTGACACCAGATATCAGCGGCATTCTGAGCCTGCTGCCTGCTTATTCCTGGAAGTCTCTGCCGGATTGCCAGCCAGAGGTATCTTTTTCTCTCTGTCCCTCCTTCTCTGATGCAGAGTCTTTGTTCCATGCTGATCACATTACTGGGGTGTTCTATTTAAAGCTAACCTTGAATGACTTGAGTTCTTTTGCTCATACAGAATCAAATACAGTAATTGGTTTGCTCACAGCAGGCCTGCTGACTTATCTGCTCCATCAAGGGGGCAGACTGTCAAAAGGACACCTACAGCATATGGAGGAAAACTGAAAAGACTCCCCTCTTTTCAGGCAACACAACTGCATTCCAACCAATGCACCACAGATGCCTGTGCCCCCCGAATTTACATGTGCTGTAGTTAAAAATAACTGCACATTTCCTTTTTCAATTTACTGAGTTGATTCCAGGAAAATACCACCTGACTGGAAGTAACTGCTAAAAAGAAAGGAGTGAGTTACTCTTGCAGCTCAGCCACGTAAAGGGGTAGAATTCTCCCCAGTTCCCCAGAGCTTCCTCAGCAGTGTTGGAATTCCTCTCTTTGCCTTTTCACTCTGTCTTGTGAAGGCGATCCACCTGCCCACAGCGACTTAGCCATGACTTCAGGTACAGATAGATTATCAACAATAAAGATGGGAACAAAGGCTTATTTACCTCCAGATCTTCTCAGGTCTTGTGAAAGATGCAGGCTCTTACCACTTCTCGTGTGGATTATTGCATCAGCTACCTACCTGTCACTTTAGCTGCCTTCTTTGTTTGACTGTAAAGCCCCCACTTCATTAATTTTTGTTTCTCCAAATCCCAGGTGCTCCCAGATACAAAGAAGGCACTTAGTGCTTACTGAACAGAATGATGAGTCGACTGACTTTGTACGTTCATACCTGAGTACATAAGGTTCCTACTTTATCACTGTCGAATCACCCCAGGTTGTAGCTGAATGCCCAGTGCAGAGCCTGAGTGAGCTCAGTGATCACTTATCGGATATCAATGTGGGTAAAGCTGTGAAACCTGAGCCTTGCCCTACCTGAGCCTTGACACCTGCTGCTCCGCTTCCCAGGACTCTCCGTAGCCAGGCTGCCCTGGTGACTGCACTCCACACATGCTTAGTCATTGCGGTACGACTCAACGAGATTTATTTCTTGTGCTTCCATGCAGAGGCTAAAGAAAAGTAGAGCAATACCCACACCTGTATGTACTTCAGTTCACAACCTATGCACAATAGTTCAACACCAACAACCACAGGCAACCAACTGTGTCCTGGCCCACTCCAGGCAGCCTGCCTTCACCAGCAAACCACTCCCAAAACAGGCAAAAATGCTATCTAAAACTGTCTTAGAACAAGAGATAAAGGCATAACAAAGAAACAAAGACAGGAGAACAAAACAATGAAATAAGGACCCCTGAAAATGATAAAATCTTACAGAGCAAGAGATTAACCTAGAATTGAAAGGAGGAAGAAAATGCATGCTTTTCCCCTTAAACCCAGAGTTAGAAAATGTTTTTTAAAAACCAGAACTACAGAAAGTATTGTCCATCTATGATTTGGGAAGGTCACAATGAAAAGAGAAAAGGCTTCCTGAATTTCAGAATCCAGGGCTCTCTGATATCATTGGGACTACTTCGAGATGCTTCTAGAGAAGGTCCTGATTTCTCAACTGGCCCTGCAGATGCCTCCTGGTTGGGTGACCTTGGGTGAGTTGCGTTACCGCATCATGGAGTTGTGAGGATGAATGAATTGTCTACTGAGCATAAATGAATCAGGAAGCTTCACTAACATTTAAAGTGGCAAAGTTTTATTCAAGGTCTTAGGATTTGCAAATCGGAAACACTACCTGAACACTAACACCCAGAGTGTTCCAACGAAAAGAGAAAAGTTGACAGTTCTTATAGTAAAAAGAATATTCTTGAGATGCATCAGCCCTGCAGTCTTAGCCTCTGGAT
The DNA here is from genome assembly GCA_004026765.1 of Micronycteris hirsuta. Classification (NCBI taxonomy): domain Eukaryota; kingdom Metazoa; phylum Chordata; class Mammalia; order Chiroptera; family Phyllostomidae; genus Micronycteris; species Micronycteris hirsuta. Next base: position 106,635 of record PVJI01003682.1, on the reverse strand, counting down.
TGGTCCAGGATGGGAATCTTCCAGAAGTCTAGTGGTCCGTATAATGGATGCCGGGCGATCTGAATAATGAATGTCAGGTGGTCTGGATACGTGAACATTCTTTCCTACGTTCTTCAGAGGGTTATCTTAGAATTACGTATATATTTTCCAGTATTGATGCACAACTACAAAATTCAGAAGTTTAAGTCCTTGTGCTAGTTAAAGTAAACGTCTATTCCTTATGCTTCAGTCCATTTGGTTTGAACCAGGTGTGTCAGCTTGACTGTGCAGACTCCACTTTAAGTCAGCTTAACTCTACTGGCTTCACCTTGTTTCCTTCACTCATTCTTCAGAATCAATATCTGCAAAAGACCTAGAATGATGCCTGGTGAATAGTAATTATATTATAATTATTATTCATTATTCCAACTTTTATTGTTGCTGTTAGAACAATTCAGCAAAATAAAATTCCAACTAATTGTTGGAAGGTGTGGTTTCACATCAAACAGGCCAAACAAACAGATAAATAAACAGATGATAGGAGAAAACGTTTTATCTTGTACACATACAGGAGCCAACAAAGGAAGTAGCTGTCTTGTCAAATAGTTAAAGTTAAAGGCTTATATACCTAACTTGGAAAGGGAAAGGGGGAGAGGAGAAGGCTCCTGTGGGGAGAACGAATAGGTTTCTTTTAAAAAGACCAATGGGTTTTCAAGAGACAAGGTTGCCATAATGTTTGTCTATGTAGGCCTTTCTCTCTTCTTTAGGGCCACAGAATCACCCCTCCTGAGGAATTTATGGCAACCTAGTTTCTCAGAAGTTGCTGCTATTGGTCAGATAAGGGAAGATTGGAGAGGCTATTTTTTCTGTATCTGTTGAATCTCCAATGTCTTCAGCTTAAAATAATCTTTAGGCCAACTCTGGGGTTCCAACTGGGTCCCCACAACACCTGCACACATGTGCGCGCACAGACACATACAACTTAACGAATGCTCAGAATAAGATTTCTTTTTTTGCTGCTGCTCTGGCTGGTGTGATTCAGTGGGTTGAGCACTGGCCTGCAAACATAAAGGTTGCTGGTTTGATTCCCAGTCAGGGCACACGCCTGGGTCACAAGCCAAGTCTCTGGTTGAGGGTGTGCAAGACACAACCAATCGATGTTTCTCTCACACACTGATGTTTCTCTCTCTCTCTTTCTCCCTCCCTTCCCCTCTGTCTAAAAATAAATAAATAAAATCTTTAAAAAATCACACTACATATCAAGTCAGACAGAGAGTGCTCTGAAGTCATGTTTGATCATCCGAGATCATTAAGCAAGACTAACAAAAACATAAAGTGTTAAAAATACCCCCAAACCCCAACATTTTTCAAAGTACTTTTAAGGAAAAAGAACAGGGCCTTGAAACTTTTGGTTCTTTTTACTTCCTGTTGCAAATTGACCTTGTGGTTTTGGCTGGGTGGTGGAGAGTGTGCGTCACCTGTGGGTGGCCCTGCCCACAGTAGGCATGTAGGGGGAATCTAGTCCAAGGTGACTACATTTGGATTCCGACAGGCAAGTGGATGGTGAATAGGTATACAGGTTAAAGCGGCCTTTCTCTATCTCTCCCGCTCTCTCTTTCTCTCTTCCTCCTCTCCCTCCCTCTCTCTTTCTCTCTCTCTCATGCTTAACTTCTCCTTTTCTGCTGCCCAGATGTCCTCATCAATGAAAACATCATCACCCTTTTTTGCCCATAGCTGCCTCAAACTCCTCACCTTCATCTCTATCCTCTTCTTCACCATCACGTTCTTCTTCTGCCTGTTTTTCAGCCTCCTGCTTTTCTTAAGCATTCGCACTAACAGGGGTCTCTCCCATTCCCTTCCTGCTCTACAACTTCCTCCAGCTGGTGGGGCATGCCGGGATCTGAAGCAGTGGATTAAAAACATACGTGAGGTTGGGGACTCTGGCAACAAAGCTGCAGTGTCTCTGGTGACTGCAGAAGTGGGACCCAGAGACATTACAAAGACAGCTTTTCCGTACAGCTGGTCTAATACAACTATATCTTAGGGACACGCAGGTTGGCATAATTACCAGACCTCATACCAGACTCATTCAGAATATTCATATATGAACTTCTTAATTAAGAGTTTTACATCAGTGGTTTTGCCTTAAAGGTTCAGTCCATAATGCCCAGGAAAGAAAGTCCAGTATCTGTAATGAAAAGCAACGCTTCCTATTTCCAGGGAAGGTTGAAGGTTACCAAAGATGGGGATGATGGGGGCGGGATGTGGTCTCCTTGGGGAGACCAGGAGGTGGGGGGCAGTAATGCAGCATGAAATTGATGCTCTGGTGCCTTGCCAGGATCCCCTCTTCAGGACCAAGACACTCATCCCCTCCACTGCCAGGGGCGTTGGCCTCTGGTGGCTGTTTTGATCAAGACTCCATGCCCTTCCTGGGAGTAGCCTGTGTCCAAAGACTGGTTGCATCAATTCAAGACAACTCTGAAGGGCCAACCCCATGCCAGAGCTCCGGGTGGCATCAGTTAAGGCCTCTATAGTGACAACGTCACAGCCCAACCTCCCCCTTTGCTGACACTGGGAAGGTGCTGCCAAGGGTGCTCAGAGTGCTGAACCCCGTTCTCAGCTCTCTGCCAACACCTGGGGGAGAGGGTAAGGTTTCATAAGAGAATGGCTACATACCAGAGAGAGATGATAAAAGTCAGCTAGAAGTCAGCATCTTTGCCTTCTACCTGATCTCCTTGTACTACATTGATTAAAAAACATCTACATCAGCCGTCAAACAATGTATGACCCCTCACCCCTCAAAAGTTGTCAGGTGCTTGCTGCGTCTGCGACAAACCCCTGGTGTCTTCCTTTGGGCTCATGTCTGCTGTCTCGTGTGCCTTGGAGCGCAGTCTTTCTTGGCACCTAAATGAATTCCCAGGGTTATTGCCAGAATTCAAATAAACAACCCTGACCTCAGCTTGAACTCAGAAAAAAAAAGACAACCTCAAATAACCTTTTCTTCTCACTTTAGGCACACAGACCTTTTCAGCACACGGCCCACTGAGAGTGCATCTTAAGACAGTTCTATTCCCTACCAACACATCCTGAGCTAGAACCTCATAGTGAGCCAAGAAGAACACATCAGGGATAGTCATTTATGCTAGATGTTGACAGACTTTATGAGTGGCAGATGCCCTGTGTGACAGGGGCACCGACCAAGTAAACGCATGCCAGCCAGCCAGAACAGATGCCCGTAAACAGCTATACTGGTTTGTACCGGCCTAGGTCTACTCTGCAGAGACCTGACTCATTAACTGTCCATGAATTATCAGTGATAAGTGCTGTCTTAGTTGGGTTCCCTTCCAAAGCCAAATCAGAGAGAAGGATATAGGTGTAGGTAGTATGTTTGGCAGGTGATCCTAGGAAGCAGAAGGAAGGGAATGGGAAGAATGAGACAAGGAAGGGAGAAAAGACAACACGGTGCACTGATGAGCTGGTTAACACTGTGGGCAACTGAGGCGCGGTCCTGCTGGCACTAGGGAGAAAGCACACCGGAAGCGTTCCACCAGAGGATGGAGGTTGCGGCACTTTACCAGTGATCCATCCCCCACTAGATGAACATTGCTCCCTGGGGCTGTTAACTCCCTTGCACTTTCAAGTTACCTGAATTTGACTAAGGTATCTTCCGCTACCTTGGAGAAAGTAGAGTGCTGTTTCCATGTATGCTTTATGAAGGGTGCTGGCAAAGTGCATGAACTGTTTACCAAAGGCGCATGAAATCGGGTGCATTGAGAGGATGTGCCATATCATATCGCAAATGTCTGCTACAAATGCTTAATGAAAATGTAAATAAAGGGCACCTAGGTGGATGCACACCTGTTCGATCTTTTTTTAAGATTTTACTTATCTCGCCCTGGCTGGTGTGGCTCAGTGGATTGAGTGCCAACATGCAAACTAAAAGGTCACCAGGTCAATTCTCAGTCAGGGCACATGACTGGGTTGTGGGCCAGGTCCCCAGCTGGGGGCGTGCGAGAGGCAACCGATCATGTATCTCTCGCACATCGATGTTTCCCTCTCTTTCTCCCTCCCTTCTACTCTCTCTAAAAATAAATAAATAAAATCCAAGGTTGTGTAATTATCTTTGTTCTTTGTGGTATGCAGATAATGTAGCCCTTCGAAGATATCACAGTCCCTGGAAGCTGTAAATATGTTAGATTATGTGGCAAAGGGGATTTAAGGTTGTAGAAGGAATTAAGATCACCAGTCAGCTGATCCGGACATGGGAGATTATCCTGGATTATCCGCTGGGCCCAATGTAATCACAAGGGTCCTCATAAATGCAAGAGGAAGGCAGCAGAACTTGAACTAGGAAGATGACAGCATAAATTGGATGTTACTTGCTTTGAAAGTGGGGAGTTTTCAACAGCTTTGCCTGGAAGCGACGCACTTTGCATCCACTGACCTTTTATTAACCAGAACACGGTCCCCTGGCTCTGCCCAACTGCAAGGAGGCTGGGAAATGTGTTCTATAGGTCCCAGGAGAGAGAGGGAAAGGATTTCAAGAGCAGCTGGGCATTTCAGCCTCATACGCTTGGCCGTGAAATTCTTCCCTTTTCAATCTAACTGGAATTTATATTTATGTCAATAGATTCACCATGAACATAGTCATTTATTTAAATAAGTCTGCTCAGATTCTGCTTTTACAGGAGAGCCAGGAAGACACCCTTCTCTTTTTTTCCCCCTTTGTTAACCCTTTATTACAAGTCATACTCTTATAGAAAAGCACATGTGAACTTGGGTAAAAAAAGATGGCCACCTTCTCTTGAGCTCCTAGACCTAGAGTATTGCATATCAATATTTTTGGTTCACGGTACTTATCAAAAAGGAGAAGAAGAAGAAGCCGCCGCCACTGGGGGTGGTGAGAGTACTATCAGAAAACCTAAGGGATTTTTTCCCACCCCCACACACACTCCCCCACACATGGAATATCAGGTTCTAAGGAAGCCTGGCTCTGGCTCATAAAAGCTCAGTAAGCGGTATTAAGTACATTCAGATCATTGTGCAACCAGCGCCACCATCCACCTTGTAACTCTGTCCATCTAGTAAAACTGGAACTCTGCGCCAATTGAACAATAATTCTTCTTTCCCCGCCAACCATACTTTCCCAGTCCGTGGCAACCACCATCCTACTTTCTGTCACTATGATTCTGACTACTCCAGGGCCCTCATATCCGTGAACTCAAAGGATATTTGTCTTTTTGTAACTGGCTTTTTGCACTGAACATGAAGTCCTCAAGGTTTATGTTGTAGCCTGTCAGAATTTCTGCCTTTTTAAAGCTGAATAATACTCCACTGTATGTACATATCATAATTTGCTTATCCATTTATTTGTCAATGGACTTTTGGGTTGCTTTCGCCTTTTGGCTATTGTGAATAATAATGCTGTGAACATAAGTATACAAATATTTCTTTGAGAACTTGTTTTCAATTCTTTGGCATATATACCCAGAAATGGAATTGCTGGGTCATATGGTAATGCCACATTTAATTTTTTGGAAGAAACACCGTGCTATTTCCACAGCAAGTATACTATTTTACATCCCCACCAATAGCGCATAAGGATTCCAGTTTCTCCACATCTTCACCGACCCTTGTAATTTTCTTTCTTTTTTTAAATATAGTAGCTATACTAAATGGGCATGAAGTGGCATCTCATTGTGGTTTCGATGTGCATTTCTCTAATGCTTAGTGGTGTTGAGCATCTCTTAATGTGTTTATTGGCCATTCATATTTCTTCTTTGAGAAATGTCTATTCAGATCCTTTGCCCATTTTTGAATCAGGGTTTTTTTTTTGTTGTTGTTAAAGTTTAAGAGCTCTTTGTGTATTCTGGATACTAATCCCTTATCAGATATATGATTTGTGAATGTTTTCTCCCATTCTATAGGTTGCCTTTTTACTCTATTGATACTGTTCTTGATGCACAGAAGTTTTAAATTTTACTGAGTTCAATTTGTCTATTTTTGCTCCTGCTTTCTGTTCCTTTGGTGTCATTTTTTAAAAATATTTTATTAACTTTTAGAGAGAGGGGAAGAAAGAGAGAGAGAGAGAAACATCAATGTGTGGTTGCCTCTCATGGGCCCCCTACTGGGGAGGTGACCCACAACCCAGGCATGTGCCCTGACTGGGAATCAAACCCATGACCCTTTGGTTAGCAGCCTGACACTCAATCCACTGAGCTACACCAGCCAGGACTGGTGTCATTTTTAAGAAATCATTCTCAAATCCAATGTCATGAAGATTTTGCCCTATGTTTTCTTTGAAGAGTTTTGCTGGTTTAGCTTTTATATTTAGTTTTGATCCATTTTGAGTTAATTTTTGTATATGATGTTAGGTAAGGGTTCACCATCCCCTTTTAAAACATCTAATTTAATTCTTGTGACAACCCGGTGAGCTAGGTACATACAATTCCCATTGTGCAGATAACACAAAGAGCAACAAGGTTGCTTGCTGGAGGAGACACAACTAGCGAGGAGGTGGAATCAAGATGCAAAACCCTGTTTGCCTGACTCCAGACCCGACTCCTCTAACCCCTTCACAACACTCCTTTGTATGTTTTGGGGGCCTCCATGTGAATGCTTGTTTTCCACTGTCTTGTAAACCCTCACCACTTACAGCAGGTGCTATAGGTGTTCCACCCATATCCTGTGGCCCCCACCAGTTCAGCTCATGCCAGCCAGACTTCCAACTGCCAGCACCTGCAACGTTTTGCCTGAGAGCTTTCTGAAGTGCAGGTGCCTGCTCTGCCTGCGCACGTTACAGACCAGAACTGCCAGAAAATTGATGCCCCCAGGAGAAGCTCTCAGCCAGTGATGATGGGTGTCGGTCACCCCTTTGTACTTTTGGCCCTCGAATATGGTAGTTCTGAGAAATGGTCTACACCGTTTTCCAGCATCCTCAGGAAGACTAAGTTCCATTTGCCTGCACTTGTTAACTTGCTTGATGATTCATCTTTATTGACTTCTTTCCCTTTTTCACTTTCTCACTCCTCTACTGGTTTTTCCTGAGATTATCATCTAAAACAACTACTTGCCCACAAATTTTTGTCTTGGAGTTGGATTCTAGGGGAATCTGACCTAAGGCACTGCTCCTTCAAATCCCAGCTCAAACTCCTCCTTTTCTGGGAAGTCGTTTTCACTTTGATCAGCAGTTGGCTGTTTCCTCCTCTGCCCATTGCTGGGGCGCACACTTCTTAAAGATCACATCATTCACGTTGCCTTGCAGTGGTCAGTTTACAAATTGGGTGTAGGTTTTCCATTGCTGCTGTAACAAATTATCACATAATAGCTAAAACAACACCCATATATTATCTCGCAGTTCTGTAGGTCAGAAGTCCAGGTACAGCGTGGCTGAGCTAAGTCCTCTGCTTAAAGTCTCATGAAGCTGTAATCAGGGTGATAGATGGTAAGGCTTTGCTCCTTGGAGGGCCTGAGAATGGATCAGCTTCCAAGCCCATCTAGGTTTTTGGCTGAATTCTGTTTCTTGTGGCTGTAGGACTGAGGTCCCCATTTATTTTCTGGTTGTCCGCCAAGAGCCAGTCTTTGCTTCTTCAAGACTTCCTGCATTACTTCTCTTGCTTTGCATGTGGCCCCATTAGTAGAAACAGGTCCATCTGGAGAAAGTTGCTTCAAGGTTTATGTAATTAGATTAGGCCCAGATAATCCAGGATAATCTCCCTGTTTTAAGATTCTTAACCTTAATTCCCCTTGCAAAGTCCTATTACATGGTAACATGTAATATAGCATACTTATAGGTTCCAGGGATTAGCAAGTAAACATCTTTGGGGCCATTTTGCTTACCTCATCAGCCTTCCCCACTGTATCAGTTACCTATTTCTTCATAAAGAAATCACCCCAAAATCCGATGGCTTAAACCAACAACTATCTTGTGTCCTCAGGATTCCACAATTGGGGTTGGGCTCAGCTTGGAATTTCTTCTGCTGGAGTCACCAGAGGCCAAGCCTCAGATGCCTACAGCAGGAAGCCAGGCTTGAAAGCTTTGTTCTCTTCCCTGTCTCACCTTCCCCATTTTCTCACTTGGACTTCTTTATTCACCTCCCAAAGAAAGGCCTTGAACGCAAGTCTTTATCACAGGGCTGTTACCATCACAGATTTAACATTTCCCTTATTATTCTTATTTACTTCCTGGGGTCGTCTTCTTGTCACGTTTCTACCTGGTCCCAATCTATCTGAATGTGTGTTACCTTTGCAAAATGTTTTTTGCTATTATTAAAAATACAACCAGACCTCGCTTCTGCCTCACTTGCTGGTCCACACTCCAGGTCTTCCTATGATCAGAGATCAATTTCTCTAAGTAAATTTGTCCTGCTTCAGCCCTTTGTTTCCTCGCAGTCTGAGAAAAATGGTCCAATTATCTAAATAAACTGCATGCTGAGGATAGAGATTTCAATTTCCTGATTTTCTCTATTACATTCTGTAACTTCCTACTTTTTCCCAGACTTCTGGTCTGAACTTGAAAGCACTGGTTGGTAACTAATTTCCTTTCCTTGATGAAGAAAGTACTGTTTACTTGCATAGCAACGGAAACCATCAACAGAATAAAAAGACCACCCACAGAATGGGAATCCATATTCACCGATACATCTGATAAGGGGTTAATATCCAAATTTTATAAAGCACTTATAAATCTCAGCACTAAAGAAAAACCCAATTGAAACATGGGCAAAGGACCTGAATAGACACTTCTCCAAAGAGGACATACAGATGGCCAATAGATAGATGAAAAGATGTTCAACATCACTAATCATCAGAGAAATGCAAACTAAAACCACAATGAGATACCATCTCACACCTGTCAGAATAGCCATCATCAATAAATCAACAGACAACAAGTACTGGCAAGGATGTGGAGAAAACACAACCCTTTTGCACTGTTGGTGGGAATGCAGACTGGTGTAGCCACTGTGGAAAACAGTATGGAAATAATAAATTAAAAACAGATCTGCCTTTCGACCCAGAGACCCCACTTCTGAGCCTATATCCAAAGGAACCCAAAACACTAATTTGAAAGAACATAAGCACCTCTATGCTCATTGCAGCATTATTTACAATCCCCACATGGGAAGCAGCCCATGTCCATCAATAGATGAGTGGCTAAAACAACTATGGGACATCTACACAATGGAATACTACTCAGCCACAAAAGAGAAGAAAGTTTTACCTTTTGCAACAGTATGGATGGACCTGGAGAATATTATGCAAAGTGAAATAAGCCAATGAGAGAAAGAAAAACACCATATAATTTCATTCATATGTGATATCTAATAGACAAACTGAACTAACAAGCAAAACAGAGACAGACTCATAGATGGAGAGCAGATGACAGCTAGTCGGGGAGTAGGTTAGGGGGTGGAGGGATTCTTCAAAAAGAAAAAAGGACTCATGGACATTGACAGCAGTGTGGTGATTGCTGGTGGGGGTGGGGTGTAAGGGGACTAAATGGTAACAGAAAAAAATACAATAAAGATTAAATTTAAAATTAGAAAGTCCTGTTTACATTTAGAGTTTCCTGTTCTGTTACGTAAGAGTCCAGCAGCCACATTTCCTCCCTGTGCTGTGCAAGCAGTTTGTATTGGGTTGCTCTACAGACAGCAAGAGAACAACCGCGGAAATCTGAGGTTCATGGTCCTTCTGCATAGCCGGAGTCTGAACGCAGAATGTTCTCCGTTTTCAGTAGAACACAGAACCTGAAAACAAAACGAAACAAAAAACAACAACAAACCTATAATAAAAGAGATTAGATTTGTGGTTACCAGAGAGGGAGATGGGTGTGGGGGAATAGGATGAAGGTCATCCACAGGTACAAACTTCCAGTTACAAGATAGCTAAGCACTAGGGATGTGGTGCACAACATAGTGGTAATAGTTGACACTGCTGTATGGTACATATGAAAGGTATTAAGAGAGTAGGTCCCAAGAGGTCTCATTACAAGGATTTAAAAAAATTTCTTTCTTTTCTCTTGGCATCTATATAGAATGATGGGTGTTAACTAAATTTATTGTGGTAATCATTTCACAGTATATGTGAGTCAAATCATCTTGATGTACACCTTAAACTTACACAGTGTTGTATGTCGATTATCAAAACTGGATAAAAATAAATAAACACAGAATGTTAGGGTTTGAGGGGCCATGATTTAGTTTGTACATTAAAAAGAAAATTCTTGAGTGGTGGAATTGTGGGTAATTTAAATGTTTTGTCTGTCTACTCTTTTATAGCTTCCAAATGTTTATAATGGTTGTGTTTTATTTTTATAATTAGAGAAAAAATAAGTTTATTTTTAAAAAGTAATGATCTAGTCAGCCTTTCCAATACTTTATCTTTTTTTAAAAAAGTCCTCCTTTAGACTGACCAGCCACTCCCTTTCCAGATAGAAACCAAGGCCCAGAGTGCTTACCTGAGGCCATCAGGGCATTTAGTGACTGACTAGGACCAGCAGTTCCTGGGAGGACCCTACATATAGGTCTTGTCTTCGTGGGGAAACCCCCAGAAGCTCACTCAGAGTAGTAGCTAATGTGGGAGGTGATTCCAGAAACAACACCAGTGAAAGGAGGGGCGGCAGGTGGAGAAGTGAGAAGAGAGGCGAGAATCACCAGCCAGTCAAGGTGAAGTATCAAGTGAGCTACCACTCAGAGAAAAGGAGCTGTGTCCACAGGGGACCTCTGGGAGCCAGTGCTGATCACACCTCACTGCACCCCATTTCAGGGAGAGGGAGCTGGGGTGTGGTATATGCCGCCTCCTGTCAGATATCAAGGACCACTCCCAGGGTAGTGACAATTCCTGAGTACTCTGGCCTGTCATGTGGGTGGGCAAAGTGGGCTCTGGCAGCTAGAAGTGGGCCCTGCCCACTGAAGGGGTCAGAGTGAGGGGACATGGGTGAGCAACACCAGCACCTGCCACAGGTGCACCAGGGAGGAAACAGAATTGCGAACTTGGAGGGGTACCCCGATGCCTAACTACCAAAACCATAAGCCTGCTCTGCAGGTCATAGGGCCCCAGATTTACCACCTGGGAAAACTTCATTTAGGTTAGCAGGTCACCTTCAGGAAATTATTTCTGAGAAGCAGCACATTATTTCATGGCACTCAGTAACATCTATGTCAGTAAGTATTCTTTGGTTGAAAGCGACACAATCCAACTCCAATTAGTGTAGACACAGAAACAGGAGTGGGGCTATCACTTCCTTATGTAAATAGGACAGAGGGCAAACTTTTTGCAATTCATCCATGAAGTTAGCATAAATCTTGCAATTGGTCCACCCAGAAGAGATACCTTTTTTAAATGTTGCACAATGCCTTATACGCTAGCAGCAGCCTGACTATGCCCAGAAGAAGGGAGGGATGCTGGGCAGATTAACAAATGCCCTCCTCAACACCATGACAAACAAAGTGGCTGCCACCCAACAAAAAATAGGGCTGTGAGAGAATGGTGACACTTGTGGGTAAAACTGTGAACTTATTGGGAAGTAGAGTTTTTGCAGATATCATTAATTTAAGATGCAGTCATGCTGCATTAGGATGAGCCTTATCCAACATGGCCGGCACCCTTTTAAGAAGAGTCACAGACATGGGGAGAATTCCCTATAATGATGGAAATGGAAATTGGAGCAATTGGTCTACAAGCCGAGGAATGCCCAGGATTGCTGGCAACTCCAGGCACTAAAAGAAAGTCATGGAACAAATTCTCCCACAGACCTTCAAAGAGAGCAAGGCACTGCTGACATCTTGATTCTGGGCTTCTAGCCTTAAAACCAGGAGAGAATAAATGTGTGTTGCACACAGTTTGTTGTAATTTGTCAGGGCAGCAGTCTTTGGTCTGCTGGTACCTTGATCTCAGATTTCCCAGCCTCCAGGACCATGAGAAATAAATGTGTGTAAGCCAGTCGGTCTGTGGTATTTTTTTATAGCAGCCCAAAAGTACGAAGACAACAGCCCTAGGAAACTAATGCAGTGATTGACTGTACACAGATCTGGCAGGAAGGGAGGACCATGCCCCCGGAAGGACAAGGATATGTCAGCATGAGTGCACTGGGTAACCAGGGATGAAAAGGGAACACATGCTGAGCCACTGAGGACTGGAAGCTGAGGTGAATGCTCGCCCACACACCTTCCTCACTGGGCTGTTTCCCAAGGCCGGCTGTCTCTGTGTAAGGAGTGACATTTTCTACCCAGGCAAAGGTGATGAAAAGGAAGTGGTACCCCAACTTTTCCTTTAGATGGTTGCGGACCTTCTTTTAGGTGGTTATGACTGCTGCGATCATAAAAGGCAGCAGAAATTCCTGAAAGGAATGGTATCAGACCTTACTTACAATTTCTATTTCTTGAGTCCATTATTAACAGCCACTTAATTTCTTGATTGACCAATATGAGCTAAAGCACGGCAGGGGACGCAGAAGTCATGTAGAACACAGCCCTGTTCACATATAACAGTCTGTGTTAAGAGATCAAAGTACGGTGGATGAAATAATAGTGAACCATGCGTGATGATTCAGCAAAAATAGGTGTTCATCTCGTTCCTTGGTGTCTCTTGCTTGCATCATAGCCAATTATTTCTTACTCTGTATCCCTCTCCAATAGATTATATTATTGGCCCAAATATTTTTTTTAAAGATTTTATTTATTTATTTTTAGAGAGAGGGAAAGGGAGGGAGACAGAGAGGGAGAGGAACAGCAATGTATGGTTGCCTCTCACATGGCCCTCACGGGGACCCGGCCCACAACCCAGGCATGTGCCCCGACGGGGAATCGAACCGGGACCCTCTGATTCCCAGCCCGCGCTCAATCCACTGAGCTACAGCAGCCAGGGATTGGCCCAAATATTTTATGACTCCCTTATTCATGTCATTTTCTGGACAAATTTGTAATTCTTTCCTACAAATGGATGGACGCTAAATCCCAACTCTTTAACTTTGAATTCAGCCACCTGGCTAACTTTGGTCAAAGGAATATAGGAAGAAGTGACAGTGGGCTGGCTTGTATCCAAGCCTTAAGCCATGTATATTTCTACTTGCTCCTCAGCTATCAGAATAAAAAAAATTATATATATATATATATATATATATATATATATATATATATATACAAGCTAGCCTATTCATTCCAGGGGAGGATGAGAGATACATGGAGCTGAGTCAAGTCACCCCAACTGAGCCAGCCTAGATCAGCTGACAATGTGACAACTCTCAGACTCATGAGCAAAATAAATAATTAGTGCTGTATGCTATAGAGAGTTTGGGGCTGTTTGTTACACAGTAATAGCTAACTGACACTCTGTTGGGTACAGCTCACTCTCACAGATCCTATAGTGCTTATTGTACTAAGTTATCCATATGCCATATACTGTGAAATTCCATTCAGCAGGTAGTGGGGTTTTCTTTTTTATTTTTCTGTACTCAGTACCTAACCTGTGCCTAACACACAGTACCTAACACACAAGGTACACTCAATATATATGGTTGAATAAATGACTATATGAAAGAATGAGCAAATGAATAGCATTTTCTGCATGGATTTTGCTTTGAAAATTATCCTCAAAGGTTCAAAAGATCTTGTTATGCAATCTATGAAAATGCTTTCAAATTTTAAACACTGTATAAAAATGTTATATATTTATGTCTATAAGTATATTGAAACACTGTATAAAGTAATCACCACAACTAGCATATCTACTGTTGTAATCCTTTCAGATCACTTCCAAAATAAAACCAACCAGCTAACATACAACTTACCCCTTAAACAGAACAACTTCTTCAGGCATTGATTAATTAAAAAAAAAAAGAAAACATTCAGTGCATAGGAATTCTCTATTTGAGCCCATAAGGAAAGAGATTTGATTAATCTGGATAATGGCTTTGCTCCAAGGAAAATGTCACTCATCCAGAGAGCATGTGCCCTTTCTCCAGACACCAGGGCTCCCCCAGAGCAGAACACCAATGGCACCACAACGGGTCCTATTGGGGCCGCAGGAGAGGATAAAGCAGTCAGGAGTGAAAACACCCAGGACGACAAAACAATCTCTGTCGACCTAGGTAAACAGGTCAGAGACACGGAAGGACTGTATGATGAAGTCTTTTCTTAAATACAAAGTGGATTTCAACATACCTCAGACACACTGTTATCTGTTTTCTAGATGGAAAAGTAAATTGCACAAGTTTCCTGAAACGAAAACACAAGACCGGCCTAAAGTTTTTTTAAGGAGATTTACAACACTTTGACAGCTGTTTGCCCTTCTTTTCCAGGCTGTTAAACTGGCCTACATCCATTACTAACTTTTAAACTGAAAAAATATTGTGGAATATTTGTAGTAAAAGGAAATCTCTGATGGAGAAGAAGAAATATGTCAAAGTGTTGACTTTTCTGTTTCACAATTTTGGAGAGTTAATTTCCCTTTCATATAGCTCTGTATCTAATAATTAGCTTAATGGCAAGTAAAAACAAAATTATTTGTGATGGAAAAAAGTCATAAATTTGTATTTCAATCAGATCAGATTCTCTGGTTGCCTTGTCTGGTAAAACAAAGAAAAGTGAATAATATTAAGAATACTGTAATGGACACTTGGATCCATTTCTCACCCCTAGACTGAAATTCTCATTCTCCTTCCCAGAGGCAACCATTTACTGTTTCTAGGATATTATCCCTGAAATATCTCATGTGTACATAAGCATTTCATGCCTTTGAAATATTTAAACAAATGCCAAATTTCTAACCCCTGTTGTTTTACAGCTTGTCTTTTTCATGTGGAAAAAATCTTGGAGCTCATTTTATAAGTGACTTCCATTTCAACAGAATCCCTCCAAAGTGACAAGACAACATGGGAAACCAAGACTGTTTTGAGTTGTTTACTAGCAAAATAAGTTAGCAAGCAGTCCTTCATGAAAGCACCCAGCATGGTCCCTAGCATTCGTGAGCTATGCATATGGAAAACTCAATACAAGACTGAGAAACCAACTGAAGATCTCTGTTGTAATGGCCATTGACAAGTACATGAGCAGCGTTAACATGTGCCTCATGATAATAACCAGTTTCATGACTTTCATGTCACTGTTGGGGATCATGAGGCCTAGGAAAGAGTGTTCTTCAGCAGGGAATGCAAATTCAAATAACAATGAGCTATGATTTCATAGCCATTAGTTAGCAAAGTTTTCAAGTCTTTATAACATCACCTGTGGTGAGAATAGAGAATCAGAAACTGGCCTTCATACTTCATCTGTGGGAGTAAATTTAGAATAATTATAACGGAGCAATTTTGTAATACTTAGTAAAGTTAAGATGTACATAAGCTCACTGCCAGCCAAGATGGAACATAAGTAGATATACTTTGCTTCCTCGCACAACCAAAAGGACAACAACAAGTTTAAAAATGAAAAATAAACAGAACCGTCAGAAATTCACACTGTATGGAAGTCCAACAACCAGGGTGTTAAAGAAGAAACATTCGTTCAGAATGGTAGGAAGGACGGAGATGGGAAGCCAGGGCAGAGAGGATGCTCAGCAAGGTGGTAGCTGGAGGACTGGGGGTCCCATATTTGCATACGGATAAACCAGGAGGAACAACAAGGGAGCAAGATAGACCAAAAGAAAGCCTTAAAAAATATCTGGCTGTAAAAATCTGTGGAGTTGCAGTGGTGGGAGAAACTCCCGGCCTTATAGGAGAGTTCGTTGGAGAGACTCACAGGGTCCTAGAATGTACACAAGACCACTCGCCTGGGAATCAGCACAGAAGGGCCCAATTTGCTAGTGGGTAGCAGGGGAAGTGACTGAAAGCTGGTGGAGAGCTGAGCAAGAGGCATTGTTCCCTCTCAGACCCCTCCCCCACAGACAGCATCATAACACAGCAACATGGCTTGCTCCGCCCTGGCGAATACCTAAGGTTCTGCCCCTTAAAGTGTAACAGGTGTGTCGAGACAAAGAAATATGTGAAAGAACAGATCAAAACTCCAAAAATGGAACTAAGCAATGACGAGACAGGCAACCTATCAGATGCAGAATTCAAAACACCGGGTGATTAGGATGCTCACAGAAATGGTTGAGTATGGTAGCAAAACAGAGGAAAGGTGAAGACTATGCAAAGTGAAATAAAGAAAAATATACAGGGAACCCACAGTGAAGGGAAGGAAACTGGGACACAAATCAACGATTTGTAGCAGAAGGAAGAAATAAACATTTAACTAGAACAGAATGAAGATACAAGTATTCAAAACATGAGGAGGGACTTAGGAACTTCTGGGACAACTTTAAATGTTCCAACATCCAAATCCCAGTAGGGGTTCCAGAAGAAGAGGAAGAGCAAGAAATTGAAAACTTATTTAAAAACATAATGAAGGAGAACTTCTCTAATCTGATAAAGGAAATAGACTTCTAGGAAGTCCAGGAAGCCTAGAGAAGCCAAAGAAGTTGGACCCAAGGAAGCACACACCAAGGCACATCATAACATTACCCAAGAGTAAAAGATAAGGAGAGAATCTTAAAGGCATCAAGAGAAAAGGAGACAGTTACCTACAAAGGAGTTCCCATTAGGCTATCAGCTGATTTCTCAAAAGAAACCTTGCAGGCAAGAATGGGCTGGAAAGAAGTATTCAAAGTCAAGGCAAGGACCTACATCTAAGGTTACTCAATCCAGCAAAGCTATAATTTAGCAAGGGAGGGCAGATAAAGTGCTTCCCAGATAAGGTCAAGTTAAAGGAGTTCATCATCACCAAGCCCGTATTATATGAAATGTTAAAGGGATTTATCTAAGAAAAAGAAGATGATCAAAAATATGAATAGTAAAATGACAACAAACTCACAACTATCAACAACCAAACCTAAAAACAAAAAATAAAATTAACTAGAACAGCGACAGAATCACAGAAATGTAGATCACATGGAGGGTTATCAGTGGGGAGGGGGAAGGAGGAGAATGGGGGAAAAGGTACAGGGAATAAGAAGCATAAATGGTAGGTACAAAATAGACAGGGGCAGGTTAAGAACAGTGTGGGAAATGGAGAAGCCAAAGAACATATATGTACGACCCATGGACATGAACTAAGGGCGGGGGGTGATACTGGTGGGAGGAGGGGGGCAGGGTGGAGGGGAATAAAGGGCAGAAAAGAATGGGACAACTGTAATAGCATAATCAATAAAATATACTTTAAAAATTAGGTACATAATCTCAACTCAGCAAACACACTTTCACGTGTAGACCAAAGCAACGTTCTTGTACAAACAGGTCAGCCATGTGTACCTAATAAGCCTGTTCAATACAGCATTGCTGTGATAGCAAAATGATGGCATACCATAGGGGCAGTTGAAATAAATGTATGAATTAGAGATAATTAGGTATTACGTAAAAATATTTCAGTCCATTAAATCTGGGTGGTTAATCCATAGGTGTTGTGTAATGTTTTGATTGAAATATTTCTAAAAATACTTTGTTATAATAACAAGCTTGAGAAAGTGAAATTCTTCCCCATTCAGGACGACACAGGGTGTCGCATGAGGCTCTAGACACATTGCATCCAGTGGAAAGTGCTTCTCCCTTGCCCTGATTGTTTCTTCACCGGCACTTCCTCCGAAGGCCCAAGACAATTCCGCATAGTTGGGTGAAGCATTCCACTCTCTGTGCCTGGAAGTTGAGGCAAAGTGCAGAAGTGCCATTAGAACTATGACACCCGTGGAAAGCGAGGTAACACTGGCCCCCAGTCAACTCTGGAAGGCATTGTGGCAGGTGACAGCCAGGCAGGGGTGTCCAACACACAATGGGCCACATGTGGCCCAAGATGGCTATGAATGTGGCCCAACACTTCACTTAACACTTTTACTTAAAACCTGTTTTTTGGCTCATCAGTTTTGGTTAGTGTTTGTGTATTTAATATGTGGCCCAAGACAATTCTTCCTCTTCCAGTGGGCTCATAGATGCCAAAAGGTTGGACACCTCTGGACTAAATAGATCACTTGCATCTTTTTATTTCTGCAAATTATTGTTACCAAGGCTTCAACTCACTTGTTTCCATGTTGCTGAGGAAGTTGCTTGCATCACCAAAATAGACACAAAACAGGGCTGAAAATTGCACAGTCATTCGACTCCCTTGGAAGAAACATTTGTTACTCTAAATCTTGGGGCTTCGAGTCAAAGCTTGTATAACCTTGCCTGTGTGTGCATGCATGTGCGCACAAGCTGGTGATTTTCAGGCTCTTAAATATTGCATTGCTTTCTGTGGTATTTACACCAGTCACACTTATTTTGGCAGCAAAGTAATCAAAATGAAGTGTAGAGTTGACAAGACAAGTCCCCTGGGCTCTTCCAGCCCCTCCTAAGGCCCTCCCTTCCCCAGAAATAAATAACAGCAGAAATAAATGCTGTTATTAATGAGGTGTGTTCTCCTGGACCATTTTCTGTGCATGTGTGGGCGTGTGTGTATAGAAATATTATCTTTTCTATTAAAGCTTTAATACTCTTCTTGGTGTTCTACAACTCACTGTCTTCATCTAATAATATGTGCTCTAGTGATGTTTGATACATTTCTATAACACAAGTACAGTTAATTCTTATTTAAAAAGAAACTATTATTTTCCCCATTTTTCAAATGGGGTAGCAGAAGCATAGAAAGCTCCTCTGAGCATAGACAGCGAGGAAGTGCCAGTGCCAGGACTGGACTCCAGACAGGCAGGCGTTAGAGACCTCACTGCTTACCCCTGCGCTGAATCATCGTCGTCTTTAAGACCTTGTCACGTCACTCCATACACATCTTCCTAGATCTTTTTAAGTGCTGCATGGTTCTCCTTAGAATGGAGATGGCGTCTGGACCATTTGGCCCTCACCACTCACACCAAGTGCTTCTTAGTTCAAGCGTAAAGAATTTCCACCTGCACTAACTCTAGGGCGTGTGGGGAAATAACAGCTCTGGTAGCAGCTCTCAACCTGTAACTGATGGGAATTGGTGATAAATACCTGTGCTACCTGAATCCTCAGGTAGGACGAATCTGAGGTGTGCTCTTCCTACTCTCCCAGAGTTCTCAGTGATTGAGGCCCGATTGCCCATTCTTTAACATCCATGGCTTCCTTCCTTTTCCTATGTTGCTTCTCTTCTGCCCTGAAAGTGCTTTTTGGGATCACCTCCGAAATAAACCACTGAACATGCACGTCCTTGTGTTCAGGTCTATTCATTGGGAAGCCTGCAGCAATGCTCATACAAGGCAATCTCAACACCCCAGCACCACCCAAGCTGGGTGGGCACCTGGCTGTGCCAACTGGATTCTCTCTCCAGGATTCTCATATGAAAACAGATAGATGTTGGTAAGTTTCTGCAGGAGACTCGGGCTCTGACATATGACCTTGGGAGTTTTGCAAGGTCATAATGTATCATGTGTGTGAGAAGCAGAGACCCAGTCTGAAGGTCGGGGGTGGTGGAGAGAATGGGCAAGAGAATCAGAGATGAGAGATGGCTTCCTGTTGTGGGTCCCCTCCCTTCCTGAAACCCTCTGACATCTGCTTCCTGGTCTGTGAGTTATGCCAATATAGGTGTAATAAACTTCCCCTTTTTTCCCAAACTAACTTAAATAACTTGTTACATTCTACTAAACAATGGGTGAACACAGAAGATCATCACAATATTAAACTCACCCTGGAAATCTATGTTCCAGGCCTGTCCCCCTCCCCCCATCCCCGCTCTCTCCTCAGCCTGATTCTCTTCTGGGACTCAGGAGGAGAGGAAGCTCTGCCGTCTGACCTCCTCCTGTGACTGGCCTTCTGGGAGGACTCCCTCAGGCTGGGCCTACCGATGACGGCCCCCAGGGAGTTGGTGGGCTCTGCTGAAATGGTCTATTAGTGCTGAGGACCCCCTCGGGCAGGGGCAGTCATGTCTACCCTCACTCAGCCTCCAAGCCTCGGACTCTCTCTGGGTGAAGTATCTCCTTGCTGGACAATAACCGGTGCAGCCCCTTGCTGTCAGTCCCTTGCTGCCAGGCCCTTGCTCTGTGCCCCTTCCTAAGGAGTCTGGGGGTCTTTTGAGGTTCTCTTCATGCCCTCGGCCTAAGGGACACAGAGGGAGGGACACGCTCTCCTCACCCTCTCCTTTTGGGGCATGCTGCAGTGTGGTCACTGCTCATCTAGCGCAGGTTGCTTCATGGGGCCCCCCTGTTTCAGCATTTTTATTCAAAAAGCACTGCTGACCTTGAAGTTCATCAGCACTCCCAAATTCCAGGGGACATATGTCAATTCTCCCAAGAATCGCCGAGTGCCCCAGGCTGATCTTCTGATATCCCCCCCAGACCTGTTCCTCTATGGCAGGTGTTCCCAGTCCCAGGGTGGTGGATGGCTACCAGTCCAGGGCCTGTCGGGAACTGGACTGCACAGCAGTGCCACCTGAGCTCTGCCTCCTGTCTCCTCCCCCCACTCCTTCCGTGGAAAAATTGTCTTCCCCAAAACCAATCCCTGGCGCAAAACTGCTGGGGGCTGCTGCTCTACAGACTCTTCCCATCTCAGCTAATGACAGGCAATTCTATCCTTCCAGCTGCTTGGGGCAAAAGCCTTCTCCACTCCTCTCTTTTCCCCCACTTTATATCCAATCCGAGAGCAAATCCAGTTCGTTCTGCCTTAAATGTATATCCAGAGTCCTACCACTTCTCACCACCTGCCCTGCTACCTACATGTCTTGCCTGAATGACTGAAATATCCTCTTACCACATCTCCCTCCTTCCAGCTTGCTCCCTATAGCAGTTGTCCATTATTATGAGAATGCCAAAGAAACAAGCACAGAATCTCAGTGGCATCCCTCAGTGATGCATCTGGACTTGACTGGGGCTCAGCAAACTGCCTCATATCCACGCCTGGGGGCCAGCTGCTTGGTTGACACAGGTGGGTCAGCTATGCTCCATGTGTTTCTCAGCAGCCAGTGAGCTCACCTGGCAAGTTCTCAAGATGGTGGCAGAGACGCAAGAAAGCAAGTGGAAACCTGCAAGGCTCCTAAAGCCTGGGATTAGAAGGGTCCCGCCATCACTTTCACCTCCTTCATTCAGGCAAAGCAAGTCATACATTCAAGCCTTGGTGAGAGGCATCCTTACCAACTTACATGACTGAAACTAAATCTAGTGGCAGGGAAATGTATTTTGTCTTGTAAGAATAACCCAGACATAAATAGTATAAACAGTGTGAATCCATTTATTAGAAATTCTAGCCCTGGTTAATGTGGCTCAGTGGATTGAGTGCTGGCCTGTGAACTGAAAGGTCGCTGGTTCAATTCCTAGTCAGGGCACATATCTGGGTTGTGGACCAGGTCCCCTGTTGGGGGCACACAAGAGGCAACCACACATTGATGTTTCTCTCCTTTTCTCTCTCTCCTTTCCCCTCTCTCTAAAAATAAATAAGTAAAATCTTAAAAAAAAAAAGAGAGAGAGAAATTCTAGAAAAGGCAAAACTGTGTAGACATAAAACCAATCAGTGATTGACTAAGGCTTGGGTGGGGGAAGAGGACACGTCAGGACATTTGGGGGTGGTAAAAATGTTCTATATCTTGATTGTGGTGACAGTGAAAATCTTTGTTGAAGAGTAGAGCTCCATTGTACAAGGATGAGGGATATAGTGCAGCTGGAGGGTGTTAGTCTTCCTGAAAGCTAGGAATGTTTACAGAACTGCAGAGATAAGACCTCCAAATAGACCGGCTGCAAGTTAAATAGGGTTTGGGACTCCACGTGCCACTCAGAGGCCTTGACAAAGAGCTCCTACCTGAACCTGAGGGGAGGAGACAATGGAAGGGGATTGTGAAACTCCACTTCTTCCAACTAATCAGAAGGCAAAATATTCGGACTGACCAGGGTACCAGCATAGGTGGGTTCTGGTGAGAACTCTCTTGCTGGCTTGGAGACAGCTGCCTTCTCACTATGTGCTCACATGGCCTTTCCTCTGTACTTGTGTGTGGAGAGAGAAATCTCTCTCTCTCTTCTTATAAAGTCACCAAGTCTATGACATCAGGACTCCGCCCTTATGACCTCATTTAAATTGATTATCTCCTAAAAGCCCCATTTCCAAATACAGTCACATTAGGAGTTAGGGCTTCAACATGTGAATTCATGGGGTTCAACATGTGAATCCAGACCATAGTAAAGAGTAAGCAGCCCCTCCCTTGTCTCAGCATGAAAATTTCAATTTAGGCACCAAAAAACTTGCAAGTCATGAAGCAATAATAACTGGTAAGAGTTAAAGAAGACTTTCCAAAGTTGAGGTTCCTGTGGGACCATCAAGCCTGAGTGCATATTTTCTATACCCTGAATGCAGCCAGATGTTCCCATGCTCAATGTCTTCCTATTGCTCTCAAAAAAACATACAGACTCTTTTTTAAAAAAAATTAATCCTCACTGGAGGATATACTCATTGATTTAAGTGAGAGAAGAAGCGGGAGAGAGAGAGAGAGAGATAAAAATAGCAATGTGAGAGAGAAACATCAGTTTGTTGCCTGCTGTTCATGCCCTGACTGGGAACCAAACACTGCAACCTAGGCCTATGCCCTGGCTGGGAATTGAACCCATGATCTTTCGGTGCACCAGATGATGCTCCAACCACTGAACCACACAAGCCAGAGCAACATACAGACTCTTTATCACTGCCTTCTGAATCCCCCATTCCACCTCCCAGCCTCTTTTCTTGCCATACTCTGATGCAATCCTACTGAGCTTTTCTTCAGTCCCAAGGGACTCTCCTTCACCTTCAGGCCTGTGCCCATGTGGTTCCCTCTACCCAAAACATTTATATGCCCAATACCTCACATTTCATTCTCTCCCCCTTGTTTTGTGCCTGCCAGCTCCTCTCATCCCTGAGGTCTCAGTTGAAAGGACTCCTCCTCAGAAAACCTCAGACTACCCCACCAGGGCTGGTTTGTGGGGTAACTCCACTCACAGAGCCCCCCTGGCTGCCAAGGATGAGAATAAGTCTACCAAGACATGATCTGCTTGGGGAGGAAAGATGGCCAATCTTTCCGAGAAGGGCCTTGAGCTTGTTCCTCAATGGGCTTTTATTGGGTTCAATTTGCACAGGAATACAGGTAAAGCTCATCAATAATTGTCAGGCAGTAATGAACATTCAAAGAACTATGAGGGCTTATTCTGAGTCAGGGTCAGATAGCTAAAGAACCATAAAACTGTGGGAAACAAACTCATTTTATGCTTAGACCCTTATCAGAAAATTGAGGGCATTCTTAGTAGAGCAGGTTTCACAGGATTTTATGCATTCTTTCCTGGGCCTGAACAACCCCAGCATTCCTGCCCAGGGCTGCACACCCCCCAGCATTGTTTCGGGCTTAAGTCAGGTGGGGGAAGTAAGGCAGCCAAGAGATTAGGAGACTTCTTACAGACAGAATGAGGACTCAGGCTCTGTCAAAGCTGAGCGGTGAGGGTCCATCACCCCCTTTTTCTATAGTCCCCAAAGTCCTTCTCTGTTGGCCCCTTTATGACCGTGCCTATCTTAGGTTGTCCCTCCCTTGAAGAATCTTACCCGTCATTGGCTAACCAGTCATCCGCCTGGGGCCAAGCATGGTGAAGTAAAGGGGGCAGAGGCAGCATCCCTGCCAGGGAGATAAACTTTTTCTCCTTAGTAGCTTATGGTCCCAAGGTCTTTTTACTCAGCCTTAACCATGGGGAGTTACAGCTTCTGAAACTAGGCAGGGCAGTTCCCAACACTGGTTGTATGCTTTTCATGTTCACTACAGTCCATGGTAGAGAGAACTCTATCATGAAGCCCTGTGCACTCACCTCTCAACTTTGTTGATGATGAAATATAATCAAACATTCTACCAGTATTTAAATTTCCCAAGTCATCTTGTAAGTAATTCCAATAGCATATTTGTTTGAATCAAGATCCAGAGTTCACACTTTATAAAATAGCACTTAAAATTTTCCTCTGAATTATTATACATAATATTTACTCACTGCACATCCTTTATCACATTAGTTGGACCACAAAGCATTTGTCACCCCCTTATACCCCAGACCACAAATTTGGTATGCAAGCTTGAGGTCCACATTCATATTTACAAAGCTAATCTGTAACCCCAAACGGCTACCGACATTGTCCCCTCAAAGAGAACTTACGCAAATTTCTTGATGTACAGCCCAGATATACCACCAATATGGTCTTTTCAGCACAATCTCATTTCACTGTAAGGTTCTCCAAGAGCTAGGAAATTGACAACGTGCTTTAAAGGAAGAGGAGGGGAAGGATGTGTGATGCTCTGGTTGGCAGATCCAGACTCCATCCAGCACAGCCTTCGAGGACATCTCAGGAAGTTTATAATCTGTTGCATAAGAGTTTGTGTACATGTACCCTGTGAGACATACTGTACAAAAACTAGGTCTAAGTTTAGGTGAATTCCAAGATCATCTCCTGCCAGATCCTCTAAAAGTAGCTTCTGTGTTACTTAGGAAATCTGTCTTTCTCCTGAACAGAAATGTACTTTGACTTGACTCCAACAGTAAAAAAAAGTACTATTGTCTGAAAGGAAAAACAGGGCATCCTGGCTTGGTACCTCAGTTGGTTAGAGCATCATCCTGATACACCAAGGTTACAGGTTCAAGCCCAAGTCAGGGCATATACAAGAAACAACCAATGGCCCTGGCTGGTGTGGCGCAGTTGGAGTGTCATCAAGTAACTGAAGGGTTGCAGGTTCAATTCCTGGTAGGGGCACATGCCTGGTCTTGAGTTCTATCTCTGGTCTGGGCAGGGCACGTGTAATCCCCCCATCTGAATGTGGATCCCTGGTCTGGCCACAAGTAAGAGGCAGCTGGTCAATGCTTCTCTCTCTCTCATTGGTGTTTCTCTCTCTCCCTTCTTCTCTTCCTCCCTCTTTCTCTAAAAAGCAATGGGGAAAAAATGTCCTCGGGTGAGGATAAAAAATAAATAAAATAAAAATAAAGAACTACTTTAAAAAAAAAGAATCAACTAGTGAATGTGTAACTTAGTGGAACAACAAACTAATGCTTCACTCTCCTTCTCTCTCTCTCCCCGCTTCAAATCAATAAATAAAAATTAAAACCAAACAAAACAGAGCCCTTACGAGGGACCTGAATGGGCAAGGAACTACCTGAAATTACTTTCCTTGCCTTTTAGAAGGTAGGCAATCTCCCTCTCCCCATTGCTGTGCGCTGCACTGAAAACGCAGCGGAGCGGGGCTGCACCATTGAAATCTGGTGAGTGTAGGAAGAGAGAGATACCGGCAGCATTCTAAGTCCTGCTTTGTGGCACAGAGCACGTCAGAGAGAGAAATGCTGAAAACCAGAACAGGGGAGGATTTATATTTCCATGTTGGCAGTTGATCACATGCAGTCTTATTCAGCAAAGCTGCTTCAGTGGCTGTTGCTATGGGAACCAGACGTGAGTAAGTGGTTTACTGAATGCAGCTTTCATGGGCGGACATTCTAAAGCTGGGTCAGGGTTTCGCTCTCACTTCAGGTGTTCTAAAGCTGCCAGGATGTTTTCTTCTGATAGGTATGTTTTTAAAATCACTATCGATGAAAACCCAAAACATCTGTGATGAAATGGTTGCTCTCATGAACCTAATAGTTGTAGGATTTGATTATCTTGTCAGGAATGAAACAATTTGACGTATTTGCCAGAAGGAGGCTATAACCATAATTTTTATGTGAGCGCACAGTGAATTTTGCATCACAATGTAGAAGGGATCATCTCACCTTGTGAGATCACCAAGGCTTGATTCGCAGTCTTTTCTCCTTCCTGACTGCTGATTCAGAAAAACATTCACCATTGTAGTGCCTTCTTTGTAGTCTTTCCAAGTCCTTCATTATTCCCCATTCGTTGAAACTGGATAATTCTCTGGCGAGAGCCTGGCCAGACAGTGTGTCTCCCTAACCACATGACGAAGTGTAGTGTCACTGGTTTCCTCCTCAAGTTCAGCCCCCTAGTTACCTGTAATCGCCCAACACACATGGATGGGCAGCTGACACTGAGGTACTGTGTATTTGGGACTCTTTCCAGAAACGCTCTGCAGCGGTCAGCGTGTAGAAGTTGGCACACACTAAGCAGAAAGCAACAAGTCGGGGCAGTGCTATCCAGGAGGCCTGCATGCAGACCTGGACTCTGTTTCTTAGAAGCTGAGTGACTTGTTTCCTTTCCCACAACTGCTTTATGATTCCTGGGACACGCTGCCCAGATTCCTCTTTCAGCCAGAAGGTCTTATTCTTCCAGTTGCTGAAAGTGTTGTCAGCTAATGCCTGAGTGCCTTTCCAGGAATTGCCTTCTCCTGAAAGGAGGCGGCTTCCTCAGGGCCATGCCTCCTCCTGGGTGCCCCACAAACAGTATCTAGTTCATGGGATTAGGGGGCATAAAGGCTCAGCCCCCTTACTCCCACCCATCTTACTCTAAGATACCTCTGAAGGGTCATCCCATCTCCAGAGGTCCCTGTAGAGTTGCTGAACGCTTGTTGAAATCCCTTGCAGTCCAGCTTCTCCCTCTGCTCAGCCCTGCTGCTTTCCTTTCCTTTCCATGGGTGCTACTCTCAAGGGAACTCCCTAATACATCTGTATATTAATGTTCATCTCAGAACCTGCTTTCCAGGATAAAAGTCTGCAGCAACCCTGAACTTGCTTTGGGAAGTTCCTTCCCCTGTTATTGCAATGCAGTTTGGGGGTGATTTATGGCATTTGGAAAAATCCATCCTTTCCTTATCCCCAGGCCACACTGACTTCTGAATTGGGGCAACAAAACAATGAGAGGGGGTCTGAAGGCTTTGAAAAAGAAGCTTTCCTGGTTTTCCAAAAGATTTACCAGAGAGTTGTTCTCTGTCATTCTATGTGAACAAAGAAACATGTGTCCTTTGAGTTGCTGACAGACACCTTAAGGTGATAAGAGAAGCTTGCTGAGATTATAGCCAACACGGGCAAGTGGAAGTGAGAAATAATCAAGATTTGAGCCACTGGCTCAAGCTATACCTGTACTAGTTGCACCTGAAGCTAGCCTGCCTCAGGATTTCTCAACCTGTGAACCAAGAAATTTATTTTTCTAAGTCAACTTCAAGTTCTCACTGTAAAATGGCATTGATGGTACCGGAACCTACTTCATGAGGATGTTTTGGAGAATAAATTGTCAATTCTTCCAGCACATCGGAAGTGCCCTACAGATGTTAGCAATCCATGTGACTTCAAACCCCACGGCTGATTTATATCATAGAATGTCATGCATTTCTTTTAAGCATGGGCTCCTCAGAGGTACAAAGGTCTTTACTGGACAACATTTCAGACTTTCCTTCTACCTATAGTATGAAGCTTCAACCAGAGCTGAGATTTTTAATTTTTAAGCAGTGGCATTTTTGAAAACTGAAATCTCATGTGAAAACCACAGATATGCATATTCATAATAATCACAAAAATGCTCAGGGCACTTGCTATGTGCCAGGTACTGTGCTTAGCACTTTACTTGTAGGTTATATATGTGCATGTTTGTGTTTTATATGAATTCACTGAAACCTCCCAACAACCATGTGAGGAAAGTTCTAGTGTTATGTCTACTGCAGTTTTCGGGAAACCTCTCCAATTCATTCACAAGAGTACAGAGAATCCCATGTGGAATTTGTAACTTTGATTCTTTTATTTATTTATATCCTCACCTGAGGACATTTTTTTTTTCATTGCTTTTAGAGAGAGAGAAAGAGCAAGATTAATGGGAGAGAGAAGCATCAATCGGTTGCCTCCATTATGTGTCTGAACCAGGGATCGAGCCCATAACCTAGGTATGTCCCCTGACCAGGAATTGAACCCACAGCCTTTTGGTTACAGGATGATACTCCAACCAACTGAGCCAACCAACCAGGGCATTGACTCTTTATTTACTCTGGATAACAGATACTTTGAATGAATCTTTGGGTCATAAGACTTTCTTTTTAAAGATTTTATTTATGTATTTTTAGAGAGAGGGGAAAGGAGGAAGAAAGAGAGAGAGAAACGTCAATGTGAGAGAGGTACATTGATCGGTTGCCTCTTGCACACCCCAACTGGGGACCTGGCCCACAACCCAGGCCATGTGCCTTGTCTGGGAATCAAACCATTGACCTTCACAGGCCGGCGCTCAACCCACTGAGCCACACCAGCCAGGGCGAGACTTTTTTATTTTAAGCAGGAGATAGAATATAGATAGTGCAAATAGCCTAAAGTAATCACACACACACACACACACACACACACACACACAAATATATTTATTTCAGAGCTTCAGCTGGTCTTTGTGTGGCTGAGAACAGTTGAGAAATGCTGCAGCTCAGTCACAGACCTTTTTCATGTTCCAGACAGGCCTGAGAAAACCATTTGAAAGGGGCAAGGAGAGGGCAAGGCCGATTGAAGAAAGAAATGAATAATACTACCTTATATAGAAATGTAAAATTTTATATTCATTGGGGAGAAATAACTATGCAAATTATAGGCTGTGTTAGGAAAATGTTTTACTTCCTCCTTTCGGGTTTACCCTGCACAGTCTGAGAATTAATGTCTGCCTTTGGGAGGGTGCATGTGTTTGTCTGTGTAAAAGCCTTCAATTCCCTGATGGGCAACTAGGAAATGAAGAGTTATATCTGCAACTACACTGATAGGGATTGAGCCAAAAAATAAGAAAAAAAAAGAAAAAGGTCTCATGGACAGGGACAACAGTGTGGTGATTACACCGGTAGGGAGATTTGGAGTTCAGGGTTAGGATTTAGGGATCCGTGTCTGAGGTGGAAGATAATCAGGAAGAGGGAAACTCCAGAGGTGCCCCAGGGCTAAGATAAAGGACAGCGATACAGCACAGAGATGCTGTTCTAAGAACAGTTGTTCCCACTTTCTGGAAGAGTGACGAAGCACGGTGAATCATGAATGCACCTTCACAGAAGATGCTACATGACCCCTGCTTCATTATAATAACATTATAATAAATTAACATTGTGCGACCCCCTTCTCTGGTGACCAACCAAGGAAAATCATGGGAGACCACATGCGCAGTAGCTTTAAAGTAATATAACTACTTGTATATGCACAATAAAAGCCCACCAAAACTAGTGAGGATATACTCGCCCTATAAGAATAGAATCCCTTCAGCCCCTGAGGTCAACCTCTGCTCAGAGTTGGCCCGCTCCCATGTTCTGTGGAATGTACTGTTGCTTAATAAATCTGCGCTGTCTCTTTTTGCTCTAAACTCTGTGTGTTCGATTCAATTCTTTGTCTGTGATCACCAAGAAACTGGTTACCTGTGCCCACCTGTGACATGTCCACATTGGACTCTTTGAAGAGGGGTGGAATGCTAAAACCATTGAGAATTGTCCTGACACCCACACCCCCAAGATGTGGATCCAGACCAAATAAATGAACTTCAGGGCCATGTATCACTCAGAGAGGGACCTGATGAGGACCCAAGTCCAAGTCTGATGGGAAGATATCTGGGTAGCAAGAAAGGAGAGTGGTACGGAATGAGAAGCCAAGGGCTCCAGTTTCAATACAACACCAGCCAAGAGGGTAACCTCAGGCATTTCTCCTTGGTTTCTTGGAGCCTCAGATTTCTCTTCTTTAAAATGAAAGGTTTGCAAATTCCACAATTAGAGAGTCATTCTTTTGGCCTACAGTGTCTCTTCCTGGTAAAATATATATTCATGTAAGAGTGTTGTCAAACTATAATCAGGCATTTATACTAAAGTGAATTTACTCAAGAACAGGCTTTGATGGAAGAACTAGAAGGGGCCACTGAAGTAGATAAAGAGCACAGAAAGGGGAGGCTGGACAAGCCAGTGTACCCTTATGATTGGAGCGAATAAGATAAGAAAAATGAAGAGTTTTGACAGTGTCACTTTGTCAAGGGAAGAGGGAGGTAGAATATGTATACATGTCACCACAGTAAAAGTTGAGTTTTACTATATTTGTTCCACGTATAAACAACTGCTAGGAGTGCTGATTGAAACCCCAGAGTACAAAAGCATCATCCTGAGTTTCTTCCAGGGTGGTGGGTGGTATGATTGCCAGGTATACTCTCAGTGGGAAAATTAATTCCTTTCTTTCAGGTCCCCCTCTAAATTGTATGTCTTGTCATTATTTTCTAATTAAGTCATTTATATATCGAGAATGTAGGAAAGCTCTCCTTTATCAACTCTAAATCAAAGATTTGTTGCCCTGCCTGGTGCCTCAGTGGATTGAGCACCGGCCTGAGAACCAAAAGGTTTTCAGTTTGATTCCCTGTCAGGGCACACGCCTGGGCTGTAGGCCAGGTCCCCAGCTGGGTCGTGTGAGAGGCAACCAATCAGTATATCTCTCACACATTGATGTTTCTCCTCCTCTCTTTCTGCCTCCTTTCCTCTCTCTCTAAAAGTAAATAAATGAAATCTTTTAAAAAATCAAATCAAAGATTTGTTAATGATTTTTTTTTAAGATTTTATTTTTATTTATTTTTAGAGAGAGGGGAAGGGAGGGAGACAGAGAGGGAGAGAAATATCAATGTATGGTTGCCTCTCACATGGCCCTCACGGGGACCTGGCCTGCAACCTAGGCATGTGCCCTGACTGGGAATCGAACCGGGACCCTCTGGTTCCCAGCCCGCGCTCAATCCACTGAGCTACACCAGCCAGGGCTGTTAATGATTTTTAAAAAATTAGAGATTTGGAGAAAATAATCCCAATATCCCCCTTCTAGCTTAAAATATCTTGGCTGTGTGTCATGCCTTAATTCCTGAAAGTGGAGGTGTCTGAAGGAGGCCCAGCCCCGTGGGGGCCAATTAAAAGAGAAGGCACCACGCTCAGGGCTGGCCAGTTTTGCTGACTCATTGAAATCAGAAATATATCCTGTCTGCAGTTGTTGAGAAATAAAAGGAGAGCTGTATTTTGTAGCTCGTGGGATCTTACCATTTCTTCCAGAAGTTCGGCAGTCATGGTGAATTGGAGATCAAACTGATATAAATTTCTGCATAGAAGTTAAGCCAGGGAATTCAGCGCAACACTCAGTATAGACAACTCCCTTTAGGAGCAGCCAAGAAAATGGTTCAACAGAAATAGCATGAGTAGGTGGTTTAGAACCATTGCTTCACCCGATCTTCTGACTCTTAGAGTTCAAAAAACAAAACCAAATGCTTCTCTCCATGTCACTTTAAATTTTTAATTGGGTCCTGATTAAGGATTGTCTTAAAGTGGCAGGAGAAAAATAAGGTATTTTAGCTCTGAAGTAAGCTTTTTTTTTTCCCTCACAGAAACAAATATGAACAACTGGGCACATTTCCTCATTCAAGTTTCCTCAGGGACAGATGAGCCTGTGATCTTTGACCTTGTGGTATCTCATGACTCACTTTCTATGTGCAAAAATCATTTTAGTTGTCTGAAGATTTACTAACACAGGTCTATTCCCTGCAAAATACACTTTTCCCAGAGAATTCTATCTATCCATTCACTAATTTATTATTTATTTTGAAGCATTTGACTTATGTTGAAGTACTTGAAACATTCCTTGGGGGGCAGGTGTCGTGAATCCTGTCCCGTGGAATTCACATGCTATGGCAGGCATATAAATAAATTCACATGGAGTACATAGGACTAGAGGAGCCGGGACTACATGACGCCCCTCTGATCTCAGAGAGAGGCCTTGAGCACTGCCCTAACAGGCTTTTATTGTTTCTCCTGGGTACATTACATCAGAATGGTCTTCATTTACTACGCATTGGTTCGCTTTAGGTGGTAGACAGCCAGGAAGGTACATCAAAAGGATTATTTACAAAAATGCAAAGACAAGAGGTATGACTGAACTTGAAAGGATTAGCACCGGTCTAAGGAAGCCAGATAAGCACTAACATTTGTTCTTTTAATCCAGGGTGAGAGAGTTTTTTAGCAAGAGCAAGGCTTAACTCTAGGAAAGATGCCATCCTGATTTGCCCACAGGAAAGCCTGTTTTCACACACGTAGGGCCTGCCTGCCATCCCACATTCCACTGGGGGGGGGGTGGTTTAAACGTGGAACATTGAGCTATATTTCCCACAGTGAGTGGAACGGTTCTCCTACAGGCAGGGGGTTGCAATTTGAATTCATCTGACAAAATCTAGGCTGCTCTGAGAGTTAGAATTTCAGGATCTGTAACTCAACATAGGAGATTTATGTCTTTTATGAATGTTGGAAAGTAGGAGCTTCAATGGGTTAAATTCCACTGAAAACTTGCTAGTGATTTGTACCCAGCATTTAGTGATTTTTTTAAAAGATTTTATTTGTTTATTTTTTGAGAGAGGGGGAGGGAGGGAGAAAGAGAGAGAGAAACATTGATCGGCTGCCCCTCTCACACATTCCAACTGGGCACCAAACCCACAACTCAGGTTTGTGCCCTGAAGGGAATCAAATCAGAGACCGTTCACTTTGTGGAATTATGCCCAACCAACTGAGCTACACCAGTCAGGGCCATTTAGTGATTTATTGACAAAATGTAGAAGCTGTTTAATGTATTAGTACAGAATTCAAACTCCTGGGTATGTTTTAACCAAGTAAATGATAACTTCAAGTGCACAATTATCAAGTGGTCAGCTCAGTGTATATGACATTTTAAAGGGTATAGTTTTCAATGTGATTTTCTATCAAGTGAAGAATTTTAAGGTGCCAGAATCTAATCTGTGTTTCATTCATGAACTTACATACAAAAGTATTTAAGTTTAGTTCAAACCTTTTTCTCTTATTCCATCAAGACAATGTCCATCTCGCAGGAGTTTGGTCTTAGAGGAGGGGAAAAAAAAAAAAGAGAGAGAGAGAGAGAGAGCAACAATAAATTCCAATGAGAAGCACAGGAAATGAGACTTGTCGTGAGAAAATTCTTCCAGTCTTTGCATGTTAGCTTGAGTAAAGCTATGTCACTGAGGGCCAAGACCTCAAGAAAACAGGAACTGTTTAGCTAAATGCTTTCCACTGCGAGGGTCTCAAGAATGTCATTATGTTTGATTTAAGATGCTGATTTACCTCAACTTTTAGATATGGGTGCTACTGGGTGTGATTGGCCACATCCAGAAAGATCCCCCGCTAGGAGAGAAGTAGTTCATTGTTCGTGTTGTCTTTGATTTGTTTCCAATTTAACAAGTTCCTTAAAATCTCCTGTTATCCTCATTTGTGGAAAAAGTGGGCTGGCATTATTACTATGGGAATAACCATAATGATGGAAAGAAAAAAGGAGCTAAGAAGAGAAGGGAACAAAGAGCATTACTTTAGACGGAATGGTCAAAAGAGACCTCTCCGAGTAAGCAATAATTAAGCTAAAATCAACAACAACAACAAAAACCAGACAGAACCAACATAAGAAGAGATTAAAAAGAGCTTCTGTGAAAAAGAAACAGCATATGCAAAGGCTCTGAGGCTGGACAAAGCTGGGGTAGTGAGCCAGAGAGAGAGTGGTATAAAATGAGCTTAGGAAGCCATATAGGTTCTATAGTAGCTTAAAGGGACTGCAAGTTTATATTTAATTCAAGTTTATATTTAATCTTAAATGTAGTAAAATTCTTAAAGGATATTAAGTAGACTGTGGTATAATCAGGTTTTTATTTATTCTGAGATCCGCCTATTTTCTGTGTAAATAATGGGTTGGATAGGGCAAGGAGATTGGGTGGTAATGGAGGTGGACAGATTTCAA
Source organism: Micronycteris hirsuta (assembly GCA_004026765.1). Classification (NCBI taxonomy): domain Eukaryota; kingdom Metazoa; phylum Chordata; class Mammalia; order Chiroptera; family Phyllostomidae; genus Micronycteris; species Micronycteris hirsuta. The sequence continues at coordinate 73,023 of PVJI01003682.1, read as the reverse complement.
ATGGGCTTTTGAGATAAAGTCATCAGCACGTCTGATGAATTGAGTATAGAAAGTGAGAGACAGGATGAGTCAAGATATAGTGAAGTCTCTCCCTAAATGAAAGGTGGTACCATTTATAAGACAGATGAGGCTTGGGGTGGGTCAATAGGTTTGGGAGGTGAGGAACTAAGAGTACCAGGAGATGCACTGTGATATCTGTGAAACTTCCTAGTGAGAATATCAGGAAGGCAGTTGAAATCTTGAGTTCCAGAAAGAAATGAAGGATAGAGATATTAACATTGACATTGTTGGCATCTAAATGGTATCAGAGCCATGGGATTGGATAAGATCACACAGAAAGAGCATAGAAAGACAAGAGACAAAATGCTCAGGATTCCCAACATTCAGAGGTTGAATAGTGGAGAAAGAACTTACATAAACAGCAAGGAGGTGGCAAACAAAGAGAAAACGGTATCCCAGAAATCAGGAGGGTATTTCCAGAAACAATAGGGTCAGCGCTGCTTAGAAATCAGTAAATACAGAAACAACAACAACGCGATGTCCATCCAGTTGGGCAACATGGAGGCCGTTGTCAACCACGATGAGAGCACGTTTGACGAAGTGGTGGGGGCACAGCCAGACCAGAGGGAAAGGGGAGGTGAGGAAGCAGAGACAGCATGTAGAGGGCATTCTTCCAAGAAATTTGGCTCTGACGAAAGCCATCTAAAAAACTTTGTTTTCCTACACATTGTAAAAGAACAAAACTTTAATGTTCTTGTCATATTACAGTCTGGTTTCCCTTCCTGTTTTGATTGCAAAATTCTCTTCTTCAATTTTCAATTAGCACTAACCGGAAAATCACCTCCTTTCATCTCAGCATGAAACCTGGACGTTATTGTGCTGTAAAGTAACTACTAATTATGTTGGCAGAAGTAAACTTCCTGAAGGCCTGCGTCCTTGCTGAATAAAGATTTCATTTAGGAGACCCTGATTTCTTGTTAGAAGCTGAAAATATCTTTCCATGTTCATAAAACCAATTAATTATTCAGGAGAAATAGTCCCTTTATAGTTCAGCCAAGAAATTGAAAATGACCTTTTAAGGGCAGGAGCAGCTTGTTTCCTACCGTTAGTATAAGAATAACTTTGAGAGAAAAGTAATTGGTCTGTATTCTCACTTCCGTTGCACCTCCTCTCTTTGACAAGACATTGAGGGATTATCCGTTCTCAAGATTTTCTACCCCATTCCCAGCTCCAGAACCTAAACCAGTGCTTTACTTTTCCTTAAAGTCCCTCTGGCTCCAATATTACATATACCTTTGTCTCTTCTCTCAACATCATCCTTTCCTTGGCTTAACTAAATCAGTTGCCAAGATGGCCGCCAATGATGCCTACCTCCTAATATTTATGCCCTTGTGTCGTTCCCTTTTTCACTAAATAGGGTTGATCTCTGACCAATAGGTTATTACAGAGATGACAGAAAATGACTTCCAAAGCTAAGTCGCAAAAATCATTGTAGCCTCTACCTTGCTCTCCCTTGGATTGCTTACTCTGGGAAAAGTCAGCCACTTTGTCACGGGAAAGGTAAAGTACTGCATGGAGAGGTCCTCATGTGAAGGATCGGAAAGTTCCTGCCTACAACCAGAACTATGTGAGTGTACCATCTTGGAAATGGGTCTTCCAGTGCCAGTCAAACTTTCAGATGACCACAGCCCCAACTGACAGCTTTCCATGAGCCCCAGAGCCAGAACTGAGGCAGGAGACAGCACAGGAAGAGCTCTGAGACTGCACTGCTGTTACAGGCCAGCTTCTAGCATCCCGGTTGCCAGGAAACGCCTTTTACCACTTAGGTAGAATAAATAGGAAACCAAGGTAGGAAGGAGGAAGGAGACATGTCTCACATGCTAACTCAGTAGTCCTGAGCCTGGTCTGATAATGTTGCCAGATAATCCAACATCACAAGAAACACTATGTTTGCATGGGAGGAGGGAAGTCCTTGAAATTCTATGTAGCATTTCCGCTATCTGGGAAAGAAAGCCTTGAAACTGTGCTTTCATCCCAAGGCCTGAAACGTGGGAGAAGGTCCACAGTGCCCAAAGAAGTCCATAAATAACTTTGGGTAACTGCCCCAACTTTAATTAACTGCTTCCTGCCACGTACCTATTTTATAACAAGATGAACAAATGGAGTCTGGAGCAAGATAAGTTTTCGAGCTAACAGACTCCCACACATACTTAAGTTTGGGTAGTCAAGCCCTCCCCCCTCCCCCACCCCACCCTGGGGAAAGCTGGCACCACATTTACCTGTCAATCAACATGTAACTTTTTTACTCCCATCCTGCCAACTACATAAGTCTTCAGAAAAAAGGACTCACTCTCTTGGCTCCCTGGCCACCGGGCCTCTAGCCACCTGGGGGCCAGCCGCCCCAGCCTTCAGCCACCTTTACTTTTGCCACCCTGCTGTGTCCAGAACCTATGCCTTTCACCACCGCCCCCCCTAACCTGGGCTCGTTCTCTTCTATGGAAACGAATCACTATAAACCCTGATTGCACGCTAACAGATTTGCTGATCTGTAATTCTTTGCATGCATTGGCAAGAAGAACCAGGTCTCTCCCCTCAACAGACTCACTCAGCTAAGCTGATTCTAAATTCCTGACCCATAGAAACTATGATATAAAATGATTATGGTTTTACGACACTTCTGGGTTATATAGCAATAGATAACTAATACATCACTGAGATGAAATTACTGGGAGCAGCTCCACAAACTTCTAAAGAGAATTGTTTTAAACTCAAATCTGTAACATACATTTTGGAAAACAGAAAAAGGGGCATAAAATATTCAAGGCAGAGGATAAGATGAGGATGTAATTTTTCTGTGCTTGTATGTTTTTGAAAGCAGGAGAGGGCAGAAGGTGCTGATATATGGTTAAGCAGGTCCTGATAGCTTGTCTTCAAATCCAACCCCTCCTAAACCTGTGCTTCTTGTCAGGGCTTCTTTCCTTCCTTCCCTTTAAAAAAAATATTTCATCGAAGTAGATGGTGGTAGATTTGAAATAGCCACTCTGGGGGAAGCCAGCCACCTTGTAAGATGTCTGACTATCTTTAGACCACCATGCTGGGAGAAAGTCCAAGATAACCATCTGGAGAGGTACTTGAGAAGAGAGATGCCTGGCCAGCCTCCAGCTACTCCAGCCACCCCAAGTGAAGCGCTAGACATGCAAGTGGAGAAGCCATCCTGGACATCTGGTCCAGTCTGCCATTCAGCCAACTCCAGCCCCACCCGCGGTCTAACTGCAACTCCACAAGACACTCTGAGCAAGAACCGCCCTGCTGAGCCCAGTCATCCAACAGAACTGAAATAATAAAATGGTTGTTTTAAGCCACTAAGTTTTGGAGTAGTTTGTCCTGCAGCAAAAATAATCAGAATGATGAAAAAGGGAGTAGCGCTGGCATCTCTGGAGACAACAGCCTTGGACTCAAGCTTTCTTCTTTCGTCCCCCTTCCCCTAGGAGTACCCTTCACCCCACACCTTGGATGTGAACTTCTTGCTTAAAGACTGAAAAGACTAGTTTGAACATGGAAAACAAAGACACAGCGGATTCTTCTTGAAAAACCAAACAGTTCATTATTTCAGAGGAGTTAACTGCAGAAGGAAAATAGGTCAAGTGTGGAAAAAACAACTTACATGGATCCTACTGGTAAAACAAGAGCTTGGAAAACTGAAACGTACAACCAGGAAGGGACAGTTGGCTGATGGTGTGATGATTATCCCAGTGTTGCAAAGAGCTCTTCATTATGACTGTGTCTTTCTGATGAAACAGTTCCATCCCCCCATGGGAGGCTGCTGCCTAGAATTCCCCACAGGTCTCATAGATGGTAACGAAAGCCCAGAAACAGCTGCTCTGCGCGAGCTGGAGGAGGAAGCTGGCTATAAAGGTGGTATGCTGAGTGTTCTCCAGCTGTCTGTGTGGATCCAGGCTTGTCGAACTGAACCACACACATCATGACAGTAACTATTAATGGAGGTGAGGCTGAAAACGTTAGGCCTGAGCCAAAGCTAGAAGATGGAGAATTGGGGGAAGTAATTTCCTTACCTGATGAAGAGACTCGAAGCTCTGGTAGCTGAAGAACACCTGATAGTGGATATATGGCCAATTCCTATGCCGTGGTGCCAAAACATGACAACACAAAGCCATTTGAACGGCACTTCCTGAAACTTTAAGGCCAGAGGAGAGTAGCCACGTTTCTGTAAATGAGGTCACCAGGCCTCGTTCACTATGGCTTTGCATTCAGCTAAATTTAATGGAGATTTGAAATTACCTTGTTCATAAAATATAAACAACAAAGACTGCAGAGGAAGAAGAATCATGAAAAGGGAATTTATCAGAGAACTCTAAGACTTCTTGTCAAGGCTGGTGATCACTGATTTGTAATAGAGGTGTTACAGAACAGACAAGGGGGGCTGAATGATATGAAAGACCCCCCTGTTTCTCTACAGGGGTTCCTCCCCTGTATCAGGTTCGCTTTGCCCGCTGCCAGAGGAAAGATGTAAAAGGAAAGGAATTATTATTTATTTAGAAGTTGTACAGACTAAAGTTCTTTAGAATATGCATAAACGCACACAGTCCTTCCTTCTCCCTCTGCCTCATCTGGGGTACCATATCTCACACAGGCTCCCGGCACCATCCACATGGCAAAAAGGGAGCACTTCCAAAGCCACGTGGTCCTGACTCTCACCCAAGCCGCTGGTCCCCACAAGACACCCGAGCCGTGTGGTCCCAAAAAGAGATGCCAAATGGCTGCCCTGCCTGGGTTTAAATCCCAGAGCCAATCTTTCTCTGCAACCTCATTTCCGGCTCCTCCCACAATTGGCCACAGCTGCCAGCATTCAGGGCCGGTGTGGCCCTTTGGTGTGGAGCCAATTATCTCCAAGCTCATCTGGACCCCATTACAAATCCCTCTTCGGGCCCTCCCCCCCCGTCTTGGCTGCACCCTGTTACAGAGGCATTTGTCCAGCTGTGTGACTTTCTCCAGCTCAGGTTCAGGTTCAGACGGAATGAACAGCAGGGCTTACGCAAGGTCATCGTTTTGCCACAAGGCATTAAGAGACATCAAACACCCAAGGAGTGATAAATGGGCATTTAACGAGACTGTGTTTGATCTTAAAAAGAGAAAAGGAATCCAGAAAATGAAGGTATGGTTCCCAAAGACTTGTTGCCTAGGCCAGTGTTGTTCAAAGAAATAAACTGTTCTAAAAATTGTTTTTAAAGCTAATGGTTGACCATTAGCAGTTTTCTCTTCTGAACTCTCGGTCACCTTGTCTCACCCACAGTTTTGTGCCCTCAGTTGTAATCGCGCAGGCAGACACGAGTCAATCCCTGCTATGACATGATGGCATTCAGAGGGCAAGGGCTCTCTTATTCTTTTGAACAGCCCTAAAGCCCCTGTCCTATGCTTCAAACAGGCCTTCAAGAAACATTTGTAGTGCTGCTACGTATTTAGTTTTTCAGATATCAATGTAAGAATGTCCACCCATGTCGAGAATTTTTATAATAACTTATTTGAGCCAAACGGAGGATTCTTGGAAGCAAGATCACGCACTGAGAAAAAAAATGCTGGCCCTGGCTGGTGTAGCTCAGTGGATTGAGCGCGGGCTGGGAACCAGAGGGTCCCGGTTCGATTCCCAGTCAGGGCACATGCCTAGGTTGCAGGCCAGGTCCCCGTGAGGGCCATGTGAGAGGCAACCATACATTGATATTTCTCTCCCTCTCTGTCTCCCTCCCCTCCCTTCTCTCTAAAAATAAATAAAAATAAAATCTTTAAAAAAGAAAAAAAATGCTTTGGAGAGCAGTTTGCAGTTTCTTTTATGCATTTGAGATTAAGGAGGGAATTGTAAGGAAGATTACGTGAAGCGGGGAGAAAGCAAGGCAGGGATCCGATTACAGGGTAATGAAGATTCTGTACTCGCTTGAGGGTGGTCACCTTTAGAAAGAGGAATCTCAAAGGTGGTGTTTCAAAGGTGAGTTAACCTAGGTATACAGAAACAATGGACAGGGCTTGGTAAGGCACAGATTCTCTAAATCCTTAGAGAAGTTACATGCCTGGGGAAGACTACCCACCATGACCTGCCAGTTAGGAATTTATTATCAGATCACCTCAGAGATTACTTTCCATAGAATCTCCACAAAAGAAACCTCAGCATCCTTTTACTGTTAATATTGTTTTTTTTAAAGATTTTATTTATTTTTGGAGAGAAGGGAAGGGATGGAGAAATAGAGGGTAAGAAACATTGATCAGTTGCTTCTTGCATGCCCCCAACCGGGAACCTGGCCCCTGGCCCGAAACCAAGGCATATGCCCTGATCACGAATTGAACTGGTGACCTTTCTGTTTGTGGACAACACCCAACCAACTGAGCCACACCAGTCAGAGCTTATTAATATTTCCTGGTCGTGAAACTGAGAGCTGGAAGCTTTCAAAACTGCCTAAAATATGCTTCCCATCACGGTCTTTGGTCACTTTGATGACTCCTGTTGGTCAGGTCAACTTCTTCCTTCCTGAGGTAGCTCCTGACTTTGGTGAAGGCTTCCAATGGCAAATACTTCAGGCTCGGAGGTTAAGTATACCATTTAATAATAAAAAATGCTTATTCTTCAGTGAGGTAGGAAAAAGCAGGATTTTTTTTTTTTTAAATATAAGACTCTGGCAGGGCCTCTGGCTGACAAGAAATGGCATTTGAGAGATTAAAGAAAAGGCTTTGGAACTAAGTGTCCCTAGGCTTATCAAGTGAATGGTTTCTACTAACTAATAGTCAAGAATAAGGGGATTTATTTTCAGAAAGTGGGGACATGCTATTAAGAATCAACAGATGGCGCGATCTCCCCTCACAGGAGCCTGTCTGCGCCTTTCCCTTCCCCTTCCTGGTCCCCCCAGACACATTACCTTTGCCTTTCTCCTAAACTCCAAGGACCCTTCTTCCTCTATAAATTGTTTCCTGAGCCCATGCAGCTCACATGGCTCACTTCTACAATGCTACCTCGGTAACTTTCTAAATAAACTTTCTCTTATAATTTGAAAACAAAACAAAACAAAAGGAGACTCAACAGAACCCAAGTTTATTTTTTTGACTTGTACCACCCACTATTTTGAGGCTGTTCTACTTAGAGAAGAAAGTGTGACTTATTGCCTGGTATTTCTATAGAATCAGCTCAATGTTTCTTGATAAGTTACAAACTCCACGACAACCACTCCCAAACCAATAAAACAGGCCTGAACCCATTCTTGACTGGTAAGTAGCTGCAATTTCACAAAGCAAAAGTGAGAAAAGTAAAAGTGGGTAGAGACCAAGATTTCATCCCGTGATTGTGTTGACTGGGTGTGGAATGGAAAATGTGCAGAGTTTACACAACTGGGCTTTTAATCCCACTAAATATACAAAAACCTTCAAAAGATTTAGAGCAGAGACAATCAAATCCAAATATGTGATCACATCCACCAAAGCTTAAAAAATTTGGTATAGAAAACACTGGCTTTATTTTCTACATAGCTTGAAAAAAGATTTTCAGATGAGTTAATATTTTCAAAATTAAAGCAGCTGTAATTATTTAAACTCACTGTATCAAATAAATGGGTAGGATATTTTGTGAGTCTCTCATTCAACTTGGAAATCTTTTCTTTTTGTCATTTAAAGAATGCTTTAAAGAGGGACCACTATATTTCTATGTCTCTTCTACATGAATTTTGTTGGTAGCTTTTAATCTTTTTGTTATTAAAAGAGTGGCATCTTGAGATTAAATGGTAGATATTTGTGGCAACAAGTACAACACAGATAAATATCTTTGAAAGGTAAAATCCTTATTAAGTAAAATGAATCTTTTAAAGTTATGAACTGTTTAAATAAACTTTCACCTCATTGTCTTTTCATTTGTTTGATCAATAACATTTTAAAGAAACATCACATTGCAACTGTTTACATTCTAAGCTATAAATTCTAAGTTATTTATATTTAATATAAATAACAATCCTTTTAGCAACTGAGACTGGAAATGAAAGGACATATTTCACAAATAATCAAGGTGTGTGGGATCTGCAAGCTCGAAAGAAGCATCTGTGTAGGTGAAAATGACATGCTATAACTTACTGTCTCCTGACTTCTACTTGCCTTGGGAAATTTGTAGGCTTTATCTCCATATTTGTGACTGCCACATTCAGCTTTTACAGAAAAAGAATTTCTTTGGAGACAAATCACCCAACCCACTTTTTCACAATATCATTGGTGGGTTATACGTATGATTTTCTCTGCTTACTAGCTGTAGAAATAACGTGTGGTTACGTGATTTATTTAAAGCCGCCACAAATGTGATGTGAGAAAAGATAAATGAAACTGGAACAAAAGATGTTGAGTATAATCTTGATGTTTGATATCTACTTTGTATGCAAATATTTCGCAGCTATTGGTTTGCTCTCATGAATTATGGAAAAGCAACTGTGCAACTGCAGGGTGTGGGTGATCGACTGGCGCCTGCGCAAGAGGGAGGCGATTTAAACCCAAGATTGCGGCACCAGGTCATGCACAGTGACTAAGGCTATGATTTTAGGTGCCTCGAAGTTTGCTTAGTGATTAAGCATTTGGAGCTCCTAAAAATATATGGTCTAACCCCAAAACACCAGGTGAGAGACAGATGCTAAAGGCCTACAAAATGATGTATTCCTTGAACATTCTCCCCTGTGGCTGGTCTGTGGTGCACCTTGTTGTGTAAGAGGCTGGTAGCATCAGCATCCCCTGGGAGCTCGTTAGAAATACAGAATCTGTAGAAGTGACCTGCAAGGGATCGGATTCCCTGTGTGAAGCAGTTTAAAATGTCATTCAGTGTTCAGTACTCAGGTATGTAGTAAGTACTGTAGTTTTTGGGGGGTAGTAGATGTGCAGATATTTTAAAATATTTTTCCATCATTTCACTTCTTTTTTTTTTTTTTTTGCATTTTTATCTGATGGCATTGTTTCTTATAATAAAACACTTTTCTGATCGAAAAAGAAAGCAATACAGAATGTCAGGCCCCAGACCTGCTGAATCAGAATGTGCACTTTAACTAGAGCCCCCCCACGACACCCCCAAGTGATTCAAGGATAATTTAAAGTTTGCGAGGCACTGATCTAGACCTAGATTCTAGGGCATCCCATAATTTATTTGATTTCTGTAAATTATCCAATGATCCATGACACCTCTTTCCCTCTCTCTTCTATCCACTTCTCTTTTATTCTCTGCATCTCCTCCTCTCTATCTCTCCCTCCTTTTACTCCTCCCTCTCTTCTTCTTCTTCCTCCTCTTTCTCTCTCTGTCTCTCTACACACACACACACACACACATACACAGATGACTATCTGAATCATTTGTGAAAAGCTATATCCATCATGCCCCTTACACACACACACAACCTTTTTCTGTGGGGGAGCAGAGGATCACACAATATTTTCTCAGACTTGTGATTTCAGTTTTATGATTTTAGATATTATTTATACTGTTTATTCAATAAGAAATTCAAAGTTCACCATATTAAAGAGTTTGCCTTGTTCATAAATGTCACTCATAGTTACGTAAGGCTTTGTTTTTTCTTTTATGCCTGCTTAAATACTCCATAATTTTGGGGAATACATGACTACATTTTAACTAACATTCTAGTCATGTATGTGTAATTTTTTTATATGTCTGAAGGGAAAACTGATGAGGACGAATCACTGTTTGGGTTTGAGTATGGTATTTTTTCTCCCAGATTTACTGGGATATAATTAACATATAACATTGTGTAAGTTCAAGCTGTTTGACATGTTGATTTGATACATTTATGTATTGTGAAATTATTACCACCAAAGCATTAGCTAACATTTCCACCCCATCACATAATTACCATTTCTTTCTTGTGGTGGGAACATTAAAGTGCACTCTTAGCAACTTTCTTTTTTTTTTAAGAAAAGTTTTTAAATGACCTTTTAAACAGAAGGGAAAAAAACCCTTGAGGTACATTCTTTTCAGTTTGTTTCAAAGGATGTCCAGGAAAAGCCTTGGGTACATGTATTCCATCTTCTGGAATTTTTCCACCGTCAAAGATAACTAAAGTATCCACGTTCTCTTATCTATTTGAAAATACTAGATGGTATCCCCAGAGGAGTTTTAAAAGCATGCCTGAAGGTATCATCAAAGCTAGGTTAAATTTAAATTTATATGCGTACTATGTACTGTGTAAAAATATCACAAAGTACTCAAACAAAGGAAATTTTCTTCTGGTTCAGCAGTGATAATCCAGAAATAATCCAAAGAGGAGTTTTATACAATCTCCTTTCTGTGTTTTACAGAGACTTTTCCCTTCTGTGTTGCCTCTGAAGGTACTGTATCAGCCTGACAAGGGCACAGGAAAGGGCATCTTCACAGCTTTCCAGTACAGTCAGACCTCGGTACTCGTCGGCTTCAGAACTCATCAAACCCTGAACTTGTCGCATTTGGATGAGAAAAAAATGTTTCAGCACTAGGTGCTTGCTCAGGACTGCTCACTGGACTTGCTAGAACTTGTGTGAGTCATGATGCCACCCAGCAGGAGAAAGTGCTTCATCTTCAGGGGAGGAGGAGGGAAGGGGGAAAGTCCACTGCACTCATCAAAGAAATGTGAGGTAAATGATTGAAATTCAGAACTTTGTGGAAAAGCATCACCCAGACAAAGTTCGAGCAAGCTGACACGGACCTGTTTAATGAACAATGCCACGCTGTAGAAACATTTTGAAACATAGACAGAAACACATTTCTTTTGATAGGTTTTTAGTGAAACTCCCTAAATCTGAGTCTCCAACAGTGTTCAGTGAAGCCAAGAGACAGAAAACAGAAAAAATCCCTGAGAAATCACCTGAAATTGTCTTGGAAGAGGAACCCTATTCCAACAGTTAACCCCTCCCCTCCTCTTCCTCCTCCTCCTCTACCTCGTCACCATCCCATTCTGCCAGGAACCCCTGCCAGTGCAAGTAAAGTGAAGTTAAATTTTATTTTATTTTTATGTAATTAGTTGCTTTTTAATCCATGTCTGTTTAGTTTTAAGGGTTTGTATTACCAGACAACCTCATTACTTAATATTAGCCCAGTAAAATGTGAAACTTCAGGGTATTTTCACAAATTATTTCTAATTGCATAATTTTTTATGGGAAACATTTGTTCAGTACTCGGTTTCAGCACTTGCCACGAGTTCCAGAACGAACTGACGATGAGTACCAAAGTACACTCCATGTAATATTATTATCTCTGATCACCACGCTGCACATTAGATCCCCACGGACATTAGACCTTAGAACTGCACCCTTTGGCCACATCTCTGCATGTCCTGCACCCTCCAGGCCCCCGGAACCACCACTCCAATCTCTGTTTCTCTGCGTTCAAGTGCCTCCTACCCATTAATAGTTCAGCGTATACGTCCTAGGAACAAAGATCTTCTCTTATGTAATCACAGTGCAGTTATCAAGTTCAGAACCCTAACTGTTATGTAATGTTATCTAATCTGCAGTCCTCATTCAACGTCCAGCATTCGTCTCCACACGTCCTTTCTAGACATCTTTTCTGATACAAGATCGCGTCCAGGAGGAGCTCGCTGTCCTGAACTTGCCGCGCCTCTTCCGCCTCCTTTCCCCGGAACGCTTGCTCGGTCCTTCTTTGTCTTAAGACAACGGCAACAGCAAAGCAGAGTGACATTTTTGAATAGTGTAGGCCAATTGTATTTTTTCATTCTTAGATTTAGATTATATGTATTTATACATATTTTCCTCGTTTTTATCATATGTTTTACTCTACAGTGCTTTCTAACGGGCTTAAGATCTCCACTTTAATATAGTCAAATTCATTAATAGTTTCATGTATGTTGAGTACTTTGTTTCCTTATTTATTTACATAGCAATGTACATTTTATGTATGTATGTATGTATGTATGTATGTATGTATGCAATCCTCACCTGAGGATATGTTTATTGATTTGGGAGAGAGAGAGAGAGAGGGAGAGAGACAGAGAGAGAGAGAAACATCAATGTGAGAAAGAAACACTATCAGTTGCCGGTGGCACAGGCCCTGACCAGAGATCGAACCTCCAACCTAGGTATGTGCCCTGACTAGGGATCAAATCCACAAAGTTTTGATGTACAAGATGATGCCCCAACCAACTGAACTACTTGGCGGCTGGGGTACATTTTATTTATTTTTTAATTGAATTAAGTGGTTTGCAAAACCATACAGGTCTCAAGTGTACAGCTAAATGAAAAGTCATCTGCACACTGAATTGTGCACCCGTCGCCCCAAGCCAATTCTCTTTCCATTCCCGTTTCTCCTCTCTTTGCCCACCTCCACCCATCCCCCACACTCCTTTCCTCTGGCTGTTACCACTCTGCTGTCCAAGTGTGCATGTTATGTATGTATGTTTTCCTGGCTAATCCCTTCACCTTCTTTCCTTCAGCTCCCCAGCCTCCTCCCCTCCAAGAGCTGTCAGTCTGTTCCACATATCCATGCTTCTGTTTCTGTTTTGTTTCTTAGTTTATTTTGTTCATTAAGTAAAACTGCATCCTGAGGCCATAAAGATTCTACCCTCTACTTTCTTCTAATGCTTATAAAATTTTCCTTTCACATTTAAGTTCTTTGTCTCTGTGGAACTTGCTTAGTGTATGATAAAGGAGGAATCCAACTACGTATGCCACATTTACAAAATTGTGTAAATCAGAATTTCTTTGCCAATGACATACTATATTCCTTAAGAAGAAAGAGATGTAATATAGTGAATTATGTGCATTCAGAAGTCTTGGGAAGATTGGAGACAGGCTCTAGACTAGACTCAAAGAACGATTCTCAACAAACCCATGTGTTAACATTGAAACAGCTCCAGATGTTAGACCTCGGTCCTTCAGTTTTGGCTAAAAAGAATTCAGAGTCAAGACTCAAATACTCGCAAAAGTTCATTTAGAAAGTTGCAGAGGTAGAAGAGGTGAGCTCGCTGGGCTGTTTGAGATCAGGAAACAAGTTACAAAGGCAAAACCACTTGGAGTTTAGGAGAAAGTAAACGAAGGTATGTGCCTTGAGGGAAGAAAGGGGAGGAAAGGCATAGGCATGCGGGAGAGAGAGCATGCCCGAAGGCATGGGGGTGGGGGGGAGCCACTTAGATCATATAGTTTTGACTTACTCCATGGGTTCCTATGCCCGTCCACCTTTGTTTTTTCTAAACTACAATTGGTGAATTTTAGAAGGCTCATGAAAGAAATGTTTTGATAGGATTGATACTAAGGACTCCATGACCAAACTTCAAATTCTCAGCTCCAATAAACTATCGTTTACAGGCCGGTTGGAAGAGCCAAGAAGCTCTCTGCAGCAGTAAAAATAGTCTGCCTTTCAGGTATCAGCATGAACTAGAGAAATGCAGAAAATTTGTGGGCCCAGACTCTCAACAGACAGGACCCTGCAAGGCCATGCTGGGCGGTGGACTCTTTGGAGTGTTGGGGAAGGGAATATGGGTATTTGTCAGAATGGATAGGCCTAGTATTAGTTAATGTTCTTTGGGTTACAGGTAACAAAAGGATGAGTCTCCTTACCTTGTAAGAGAGGGAATATATTGAAATATAGTAATTGTGATACTTAGAGCCTGGTCAGACTGCTGGAAGCAGGCGGTGGTCGGGGCTGGGAGGGGTGGATGGGACACAGATCTTTGTCTCAGAGTTTGCTTTGGAGAACTACAAACTAGAAAATAAGAAGGAGAAATCCGATTGTTCCAAGCTGACACTGTTTCTCACTTTTGGATCAGAGAGTGACAGCCATGCAGGTTGGGTCTCTTAGCACAGAGACCCAACCTGCATGGCTGTAGGCCAGCTCTTACCCACCCTTACAGACGAGCACAGTTTCCAAGCCATGAAGAATTGTCGTGAGCCCCAAAGGCACTGCAAGGGAGGCCTGAAGGAACTCTCGGCCAATGAAAACGTGTATGAAAGGAGACATTTAAGAGGAAAGAAATTGATGCGGAATGAAAAGGAACTGAATCTCCTCAGCAGAGCTTGTTGGGTGAGCAGTGTCTGAAACTCAGGGCCTTCCATGTGCTTAGGTCACTGGTTATCAGACTGAGAAACTGTGATCCAACAAAGTAAGTTTTTAAAAATGTGGGCCTGGACATAGGATTGCCAGGCTTTAATTTTGCCAAATAGAACATTATAAAATGTAACAAATTCCTGTCATTTAAATTTTAATGAACATTTTGGCCTTTAAAACATAAATATGAAGGACATTTTTATCATAGGATATCTTTCTAAGGGAATAAATTTGGCTTCATGGAAAACTTACGACATTTTCTTTCTATTTCTCACTTTTCTTGTGACTGGTAAACATGCTTGAGGAATCATCACCTGTTCCAGATGGACTTTGGGGAACATCACTCTTCTTCTCGGGGTTCTTCCTAATGGTTTTATGGTGTAGAAAGAGAAACTCTCTCCGGTGAACCAAAAGAAGAAAATGAGTGAATTAACGGAAGGGATGCGTGGAAACCACATTCTCCATTTTTCAGGATTGTTTTCTCTGCTTCCCGCTATACATTTGTTCTGCCTCTCTCCCTTTTCCCATTGCCTTCCTCTGTTGACTCACCTTGGACGTGGCCTGATAATTTACAACTTCCAGGCCTAAATATATAGCATGTATTGAGGACTTCCTTCTCAGTGTCTGTTACAGGATGAACTGCGTCCCTCAAAAAGATATGTTCAAATTCTAACCCCCATATCTGTGAATGTGACCTTATTTGGAAATAAAGTCTTTGCGACGAAGATGGGGCCATTAGGGTGGTCTTCAATCCAATATACCTGATGTCCCGAGAGGAGAAGACACAGAGACAGGCATGCACAGAGGGAAGACAACATGAAGACAGACGATGTGAGGATGGAGGCAGAAACTGGAATGTTGTATTTACGTATCAAGGAATGCCAGAGATTCTTGGCAACACCAGAAGCTAAGAGAAAAGCATGGGGCAGATTCTCTCCTTGTGCCTTCAGAAAGAGCATGGCTCTGTCAACACCTTGATTTTTGCCATTTTTTATCTCCAGAACTATGACCGAATACATTTCTGTTTTTTTCAGCCACTAAGTTTGTGGTACTTTGTTGCAGGACTCCTAGGAAGCTAACACAGCATCCTGGCTGAAGTTGCCGGGAGAGGCTGATTAGCTTCCTTCTGCTCACGGGTTGAATCCTGGTCCAATCAGAAGCCAGCCTAACTTTTCTTCCCAGCCTGGGCAGATAGGTATGGGATGGTTTGACCTGCATGTCTAATACAGGAAAACTGGCAGGCAAAGAACCACGCCAGAAAGGCCACTGAGTATGGCCAGTGGATCAAAGACATTGAGGAAAATGAAGACTCACCTGTACTCCCTCATTTGGTTGAACTTGCACAATGAACTCCAATAGAAAGTTTCCCATTTCTGCCCTGGCCAGTGTGGCTCAGTTGATTGGAGCATCATCTTGTAGACCAAAAGCTTATGGATTTGTTGCCCAATCATGACACATGCCCAGGTTGAGAGTTGGATATCAGGTTGGGGCATGTATGAGAAGGCAGCCAATTGATGTTTCTTTCTCACATCTACATCTCTCTCTCACAACTATGTCTCTCTCTCTCTCTCTCCCTTCCTCTCTCTAAAAGTGATGAGGATAAAAATGTTCTTGGGTGACGATTTTAAAAAAAGTTTCCAATTGCCTCAGTCATAATGAGGGGATCTTCATATTTTATCATGAAGGAAAGGGAAGTTTTTCATGGTTGAGCACCAACCCCTGAAATAATGTTAATCAATACTGCCTTATTTTGATACAATATCTTAATTTCTCCACGCCAGGCGCTCTTGTAAGACATGGTTCCTGAGGAGAAGAAACACTGTCTGGTTAATGAACTAGCTACTTCAAGGCACAAGTGTGCCAAACAACATGGGCTATTCAGAAAATAATTAATCTGGGTGTGCTCTCCTCTTGGGAGCACGCCCCTCGCCTTTCCCCCCCCCCCCCCCCCCCCCCCCCGGGCACATTATCTTTGCTTTTCTCTTTTCTAAGCTCCAAGAGCCATATTTTTGCATCTGTAACTTGTTTCTTAAGACTTTGCAGCCCAGCTGGCTCATTTCTACTACCTCTGTAACTTTCTAAATAAACTTTCCTTATATTTAAAAAAAAAGTATTAATCTGGGCTCTTTATAGTATCAAAGGGCAGATAGACTTTTTTTTTTAAAGCACACATCAGCACTTGAAGATGTTTTGTGGGGTATATTGTGTTTTCCTGATCAGACTGAAAAGAGCTGAAATAGGAAAAATCTTTTTCTGGAGGCTTTTTGTTGTTTCGTTTTTGTTTTTATTTTTTGTTTTTTGTTTTTGTTTTTTGCCATTCTTGTAATTCCTTCATATTCTGGCTGGGGAAATAAGCCTCAGGACTTGCAGGACCAAGATATGAATCATTCCCCGAAAATAAATAATAAACCCTGTATTTGAGCCAGGCTAGTAAATCCATTAACTTTTGGTTTGGGAGCTGTGGTATGCTGGTAAATAGCCAACAACTGTCCCTCCAAGGGGAAAAGCCCAGATTTTCAGAGTTTGCTGGACTTTGACTCCATGGATAATTTCAAGTCACCCATGCAGGACAGTGAACTTGAAGTTGGAAGGAGAGGTGCAAAGCTACCACTCAAGCTAGCTTCTACACGCTATTGCTTAGGAGTCTGTCCTAATGGTCACACTTGACATCTCTAGAAAACTTAAAAAAAAATTGCTTTCTTTATACCAGGTGTTTCACATAAGATCTTCTTGATCGTTGACGTTCTTTTTAAGCCTTACGCTTGATGAGGTAAACACTATCTACATTTTATAGGCCATGAAATTGAGAGCCTAGGAAAATAAGTGGTTTGTATAAAGCCAGGTAGTCAAGCTGAACTAGGCAAGTTATTTAACCTGAATAGTCTTGGTTTCCTTTTCTGCAGAGTGGGTTATAATGGTATCACAAAGATGACTGGGAGGATTTAATTAGATAATGCATGTTAAATTCTTAGCACATTGCCAGCTACATAGTTGTATCCATTTCAAGTGCAATTAATATTCACTGTGGATCATTAGAAAGCACCGATATGCAAAAAAGGAGAAAATTTAAAATACTTACGACTGACAATCTTGGTGTAGAATTCTGGTTCTGGCTTAATAGGATTTATGGCCAGCAGGCAGTGCCAGCACATGAAATACTTTTTTTCAGTACTGAAGCATTTGAGCAATTGTCGAATGCAATTCTGTTTGAATCATGATGGAAGCTTAGGTTGCATACCAATGTATTTAAATTACTTTTTAAAATAAATTACAGCAAGAATAATATGTCATGTTCTATGATATTCTTCCTGGAGTGGGAGTCCAAAGAAAAGAAGTGCAATGAAGGCCCAGGGCATTTAATAACCATAATGCGACACCCACGGGCACACGTGGTGTCTGTAAATCGCACCTCGCACAAACGCTGCAGGAGGGATGAAGGGAGGACTGAGTTGGACAAATTCACAGTTAGGGAGAGCTAATGTGTTTCTTGCAAGCCCAGTCTGTTGGAAGTGCTCCCTGGAGCACTGTGTTGAGAAGGGCAGTGGGGCCTGTCCCGTAGGGAGAGTGGCAGGGGGCGGGGGAGGAAATGGAGAGGAGTCGGGTGGAAGGGCGGTTGCAGGACTGTGTTGTGCGTTGTACCCACCCTGGGCAGAGGAGCGGGAACAGTGGTTTGAATGCCGCGTATATGCTATTTTTGGTAGTTGATAGATCCCTACCTGATTTTTTTCAATGGAAACAAAAAAGGATAATTTTGTCTTGAAATTTTCACACACTTTTGTTTTATTTGTGTTTCCTTTGTTACCATAATTGAGTATTTCTAAGATGGCTTGTTGTTTAGTTTGCTTGTACACAAAAAAATCTTTTCTATCATTCTCAGGTACAATTTAAAAATTAACATATATTGCCCTGGCTGGGTGGCTCATTTGGTTGGAGCACTATCCTGTGCACCAAAAAAGTTGTGGGTTCAATCCCTAGTTGGGGGAATGTACTGGAGGCAACCGATGGATGTTTCTCTCTCACATCGATGTCTCTATCTCTTTCTCTTTCCCTTTCTCTCTCTAAAATCAATAAAACGTACCTTCAGGTGAGGATTAAAAAACCTTTTTCAAGTTAACATATATTCACATAGGATATTTGAACAATTTAGAAAGATGCAAAACAGCAAAAACTTCATATATCCCCTGTACTTTTTATGCATTCATTTAGCCTTTTAAAAAATGCTATCTACACCAACACATACCTCTATAACTACATACATATATCAACTTAGATTGTAAAAGACAAGTGGGATCATACTATACACTCTACCATTTACTTTTTTTAATTTAACAATAGAATGTAGACATCTTTCCAAGTGGCTATACAAGGAGTAATCGCATTCTTTTAGTGGATGTGTATTTCTGTGTAAATAAATGAGCATGATTTA
The DNA here is from genome assembly GCA_004026765.1 of Micronycteris hirsuta. Taxonomy (NCBI): domain Eukaryota; kingdom Metazoa; phylum Chordata; class Mammalia; order Chiroptera; family Phyllostomidae; genus Micronycteris; species Micronycteris hirsuta. The sequence continues at coordinate 54,532 of PVJI01003682.1, read as the reverse complement.
TGTAAGTATTGTCAAATATCACATTGAGGGATCTTTACATTGTCTTCACTTAAAAAGATTTTTGGTAATTTTAAGCACTGTTATGTGAATGTTCTTGGTATATCTATGTGCCTATATTAGTATTTCTGTAAATATATATCTCTAGACATACAGTTTCTGGGTTTAAAAGCTATGTACACTTACATTTTTCATAGTTATGACCTCAATATTCTCCATAAAAGTGCTGTTGATGAACACCCTTAGCATTAATGTACCAGATAATTCATTTCCTCCCAGCCTTCCAAAATTGGGTGTTAGAATCCTTGCTTTTAAATATTTTATTTATTTACTTACTTATTTTTAGAGAGAAGGGAAGGGAGAGAGAAAGAGAGAGAGAGAAACATCAATGTGTGGTTGCCTCTCAAGTGGCCCCCACTGGGGACCTGGCCCGCAACCCAGGCATATGCCCTGACCGGGAATCGAACTGGTGACCTTTTGGTCCGCAGCCCTCGCTCAATCCACTGAGCTACACCAGCCAGGGTGTTTGCTTTTATCATTGACAAGTTTCTGTGGTTCCCTTAGGGCATGATTATAGGAGGAAAAAATAGAGATATAACAGATAAAAGCAACAAAGTGTTATTTCTCAGTCTTGTTTTCATTTCATAGGTAAAATAATAAAGGAATGGGGACAGTAGAAGAGAGAACAGACTCATTGCCTCTTATCTCCTCATCTAAATCACTAAATCATTCACATAATAAATACACCACCATTGCCAAGACCCTCTGCCGTCCTGACTCCAGTCCCAGCTCTCTGGCCCACTGCCAGTCTGGTGTGAGCAGCTGGGTTTTTGAGACTGGTGTATAACAGCAGTGCTGTCAGAAATCTTTTGTTCAGAGCAAGGATGTGCCCTGAAAACAGCAGCTCATTCTGCAGACAGTCATCAATATTTTCACTAAAATGATAGAGTGGTAGCCAGTCCATTATTGAACAATTTGAGCAGCAAAAGAAATTCCCTTGGGGAATTCACATTAATGCAGAATGCACAAGACTGAGAAATAAACAAACAAACAAACAAAGAACAGGCTAAAAAACCGGCTCAGTTCAGTGTTTTCTGACATAACTTTTGTTTCTTAGTTTCTGAGTTTTACAAGCTCTTGACTCCTAAAGAGTCTGTAGGAGAGATACTTTTCAGAGTTGCAATTATGTTCAATTATGCTATGGGTGGTGATTTTTCTTTATTTGTTTTAAAGATTGTATGTATGTATTTTTAGAGAAGGGGGAAGGGAGGGAGAAAGAGAGGGGGAGAAACATCAGTGTGTGAGAGATACATCTATCCCTTGCCTCTCACCTGCCCCCAAGTGGGGGCCTGCCCGGCATCCCAGGCATGTGCCCTGACTGGAAACCTTCTGGTTTGCAGGCCAATGCTCAATCCACTGAGCCACACCAGCCAGGGCAGTGGTGATTTTTCTTTAGAGACTGCTTCATAATATCCAGTTCCACCAATATACTAGTACTTTACAAACAGTATCTCACTAGTTGAGATGTTTCTGTACAATGCTGCACTAACTGAACATGAAAATTTGAACTAACACTTGTAGGGGGCTGGTGGTCCACAAATGACTTCTTAGGGATGAAAAGTTACTTTTGATTTTTCCAATCAGTTATGAAAAATGGTTATTCTACTGTTCTTTTTTGTGGAGGGGACTCCATATAGTAACAGACAAATCTTTCTAGATTATTTCTCCATTAAGTACAAATTTTTCGAAGCTCTCCCTTTTTAATTTTATAGATTTAAAACATGGGTAAGGAGCCCTGATCATGGGTAAGGAGCCCATGGGTAAGGAGCTCAGTTGGTTGGGCATTGTCGCACAAAGCAAAACGCTGAGGGTTCAATTCCCATTCAGGGCGCATGCCTGGGTTTCAGGTGCATCCGGTCGGGGGTGTGTATGAGAGGCAGCAGAATAATGTTTCTCTTTCACATTGATGTTTCTCTCCCTCTCTTTCTCCCTTCCTTTTCCCTCTATCTAAAATAAATAAATAAAATCTTAAAAGAAAACAACCATGAGTAAGGAAATCTAATGGGTAACTAACTGTAGATTGATTATCTTTCTATTTATGCAGTTAAATTGTCACACTTCAGTGAGTTGAGGTGGGTATTACCTTATTTCACCCATTTTAAGGTCTCTCTTTTATCATTTTATTTTCTGAAATCACTGCTGGCCAGGCAGCAATCCCGACACAGTTGTCATCCCCTGGGCTTTCTTGAATGTGGTTGTTTTTCCTGGTGGCATGACTAACAGCTGTAAGGACCATTTTTAGATGGAGGAGTCCCAACTGTTGTCTGTACACCTTCACTTATACCTTCTCTTGAGATCGGTGGATTGGAGAAAATCACAGGGATATTACTTGAGCACTTAAAAAAATGCTGCCTCACTGATATTATTGGATAATGTGTTTAGAAACACAAGAACAATGAATGTTACTCAGAATTGAACTATATATGTGAAGTCTGAGGAATACTTAATTTTTTTCACTTGAGCAGTAAAGGGAATTCCCTTGGAGAATTCACATTAATGCAGAATGCACAAGACTGAGACGCATTTGGAAAGACAAAAAATAATAACAAGTGGAATTTTCTTTTATATGCATGCATAAGAATGATATATAAGCCCTGGCCAGGTAGCTCAGTTGGTTAGAGCATTGTCCCGATATACCAAGGCTGTGGGTTTGATCCCTGGTCAGAGCACATACAAGAATCAACCAATGAGTACATAAGTGGAACAAGAAATCAATGCCTCTCTCTCTTATCACTAAAAATTAAATAAAAAAAGAATGATATATAATATATGTCTAAATAGATATAAAAGAATACTTTTAAGTATTTAAAAGTAAGTACAGTGAAACATTCTAAGTTACAAGAAGGTATGACGGCATGGTTTAAAGGGCAGTTCTTTTTTGATTTTAGTTTTGTCTTACAACACACTTCTTAGATTTGATGAAACTCATAGTTCCCTGATAGAACTGAGGATCAGGGAAGGCCTGGGGGGGACAGAAGCATTGGGAGCAGCATGTACTGTGTTAGATGCTGGGTATCTTCTCAAACTTCATCTCAAATAACCTGTGTTGTTCAAATTCCCATTGTGCTGATGGAGAAGAAGGTCAAGGAAGACGTTTTGACCCTGCCATTTGAATCTTTTCCGCTCTAGGCGTTTTGATCTTATGATGCATTTGAAAGCTTGGGAAGTAATACACCAGAAAAGCTGCAGCCAGTTTGAAGTTAGTTCAAAGATTCACATTTGAGGCACCTAAATAGTTTTGGAAATCAGCAATTCATTTAGTGTGTGTGTGTGTGTGTGTGTGTGTGTGTGTGTGTGTGTGAATTTTTATAAGAGTTTATTTGAGCCCAACTGATGACATATGCCAGGAAGCAGGGGCTCAGATCATCTGGAAATCAACAATTTTCTTGGTTTCCTCCACGTAAAATTGACCTTTATATGAAATAAAAATCAATTGCAAAAACTGAACTATAACAGTTATGTCACCTACACGAAGAATAAGTAGTCCCTTCTGTAACTTGGGAAATTGTTCATGGACTAATGCAGAGGAAATGAAAGGTATGGATAGTACCTTTGAGGAGCAGGGCCACTAGAGGGGTAAATAAACTACAGAAAATTGATAGTGTTTTGAGTCTGACAGTGGAACAACTGTGGAAGATCTCAGGAGAATATTTACAATATTTTAATGGAATGATCCAGAGATAAGTGCAAATGGTCAGCCTTTTATCCAAGTCATAATGAGTATTTCTGGGAGAAGAATCAGTCCAGAACAAAGCTGGAGGCATCCTTTGACAGGATTTAGGGAAGGAGCACGGATTAGGTCCATCAACTTGACCTATGAACATGAGGCAAGTAATTGGGTGACTAAAAGGTCATTACAGGAAAATAGAGTCCTTTAATAAACATCTAAAGGAAGCAAACTTGTATGAAAGAAATGTATCACTGTGGTATGACTAACAGCGGAGGAATGAAACAAACTCCAAGTTATTAGGAAATGTAGAACAGCAGACTTTAGCAGATAGTGGTACATAATTAGGAGGGAATTTTAATTCTTCAAGAAATGTGGAATTAATACAAAGGCCATCAAAAAATCCCATTTTGTCCTGTGCCTATCAAAAAGTAGACACCTAATAATTATTTATTATCTGAATGGATGACATTGTCTGAAATGCCCTGGGACCTAATCTAAGCTCAGATGTAAAATGTCATGAACAATCTGATTTACAAAACTGGAAGTTCTAAAGCTAGAGCTCAGCTAATCCAAATGCCTCCCCAGTAGGCTCATTCCAACTAATTTACAACCCATGCTATCTCTATTACATGTCCTTCAACATTCCCTACAGAAGTGGTCCTGTGGAGAGCAGGGCCACCAATACAATGGCAATGGTTTGATTAAGATGGCAAAGTGGAATCACTTATGCTAACTAAAATGGCTCTCAGTCAGCCATGAAACTTTGGTCCAAGAGGAAAATTACCTAAGTCAGAGCAGACGTGTCTGGCAAGGAGACACACTTAAGATATCAGCACGTGTGGTCAGAGTAGCTGTGTCTGCAGGGCAGGACCACCCATATATAGGATCCTGAGCAAATTCCACACTTGGCATCAGGGGTACCAAGACATTTATCAAAAAGACCCAGAACGGCTCTGCCCTGCTGGGCTGAGGACTTCACCTACCCTGCTGCCCACCTGGCTCTGGAGGTCCTTCCTTGCAGGATGCTGACAACTCCCTTGCCCACCATGCTGTCTCCTGGACCTGCAGACTGAGACTCTGGGACTTGTGTTCGTTATCCCCCAATTGATTACTGTGTGTGTATGTTGTATTCCTCTTAGATCGTTAGCGTGTGAGTAGGATATTAATGGGTGTTGATGTTCTACTTTGAGTGAACCTGCATTCGATAAAAGCTGAGTGAATAGCAGTTACTGTGTGTGACTCTTGTCTATTCCTTGGTGCCTAGCTGCTCAGCAGGCAGCTAGCTGAACAGTTGCCTGGCTGAGTTATAGGAAAGACTGTATCAGGAACAGATGCTCCTGACAGGTTCTTTTTAATTTTCAGTATCTTGCTGATTTTAACGAATCTGGTAACATAGTTTTTATGTTAGTGGTTAGGTGGGGGTTAGTCTTGATGCTAGAAAGACAACAGCTTAAGTTGGTACCAAGCAAATGCTGATCAATTTTTCTGGGACCACCAAAAGAGAGAAAAAAAAAAACTTTCTTTTTTTTTTTTTGTGGGGCCGATTTATTTTCCAGAAAATAAACGACAGCAACTTTGGCAGAGGATCTTTTTTGGCTTCCGGAAAAGTTCCTTCCAACTTTAATTTACATACAAATAACCTGGGGCTCTTGTCATGCAGATTTGATTTGGCTGGTCTGACTGAGAGTGTCCTGAGACTGCAATTCAGGCAGCTCCCGAGGGGTGCAGCTGGCTTGTACACTGTACATTGCGTGGCCACAGTTCAAACGCTTAACCATCTTAAGTCATTAATTCTCGCTTTCAACTTTAAAGATGTGATCCAAGTGTTCTTGTTGTTTAGTAACGAAAGTTTCCAGAAAACATCTGGTCTGCTAATTTTCCTCACTCTTGAACGGGAAAAAATGTAATTCAGAATTGCAGCTCCAGCCTCCAGATACTTGGTTGTTCTAAATAGCCTTTGGAGACCAAGGTACGCGTCTATGATTACGAGCCGGGTCTCTTCGGGGGCGCCGCGTCTCCTCCGTGTCACCGCCCGCTGCGGCAGCGGGTCCGCGGAAAGAGCGGATCCTTGGAGTCCAGGGGAAGCCCAGCAACCCTCGGCCGCTGACTCGGCCCCTTTCCAGGAACGCAGGGCCCGCCCCCCCGCGCGCGGCCGCCGATTGGCAGGGTGGGCGCCGGGCTTGACGTCAAGCCCCGCCCCGCCGTGCCGCAGGCTCCGCCCCGCGGGGTGGCCTGGCGGTTTGGTCTGGAGCAGCTGAAACCGGTTTGAGCGCAGCCGCTTCCTGCCGCTGGGCGCTGCAGCGGGCCGCCTTGGGGAGCGCTGGCGAGGCGCGGCGGCCGGAACCCGGCAGCTCGGCCGGAGGCACTCGCTCTCGGGCGCAGCGGCGTCGGCAGCGGGGATCCGCGGACCCGCGGGCCCGGCAGGTGAGAAGGACAGCCGGGCGGGCGGAGGCTTGATGCGGGGACCTGGGCGGCCGCTCACGTGGCAGCCGAGCTGTCAGGGCAGCCCGGCCAGGGGACGCCGCGGGGCGGGGGGCGCCGGGACCCCGCGGCAGCGCCGAGGGATGGGCAGTGGCCCCCACCCCAGGCCGGGCACTGCCTGGCGGGGAATCGGCGGCCTGGACGTTCCATCGGGTAAGTGGGTGGGTAGCATCTATTTATTCGACTTTTATTGTTTGCTGCCACGTTTCCGCTGGTCTGTTGCTTAGTTCCTCTCTGAAAATTTTGCGAAGTAATGCAAAAAGCGTAGGACCACCGCGAGTATACGAAGGGCGAAGTTAAGAAACGAAGAAACAAAAATGAAGCTGAAGTCGTCTGTGTACCCCAGCCCACAGCTGGTCCCTTGCCCACCGCTACTCTCTCCGTCTGTCCCTAAGTCGGAGTGCTTTGACAACTGCTTATTTCGTGAAATTGCCTAACCGCGTCATCTGGGGCACGCTGGGATCATTCAGTTATTCCAAGAAACCAAGGTGCCTTACTCTCCTAGGAAAAGGTTCCAGGAATAGCTATCTGTGCCCTCGGTGCAGTTTTCAGCAGCAGCTCTCTCCTCTGCAAAGCTCCCCTTTTTCTGAAGCTCTTCCGTTTGCCTGGCTGAGTCCTGGGAGAAAGCCTCAATCAGTTAGGTGCTTCGTCGGCCCCCCCTCTCACCCCCACTACCCTGTTGTAAAGGAAGTCTGCAGTGTGTTCAGTCTTGAACTGTAGAGAATCTTTCACCTTGAGGCAGCTGATGAGTCTGGTGTGGTACCAACACAGGGGAACTGATGGAACAAAGCGGGACGTTCGGACCAGATGTGAGCTGGACTCCCGTCACCTGCCCCTAGACCCCCCAGCTCCTGCCCGCTGCTCTTCCCCTTGGCGTTTCTCCATCTTGCTACATTTCTGATAGTTGTGATTTAGCTAAAAAGTAAATACAAGTTATCAGTATATTTTCCAACTCCTAATTTTTTGGCTACAAGTAACACAAAATAAATATTAGGTAAAACTGCACATGGCCCTATCTGTTCTTGGTTTAAAAGCTAGGGAGAACCAATATTCTAGACAAAATGAGACTTAGGAAAGTTGGGCTCAGAGAAATGATGACCACAAAAGAAGTCCTGCAGTGGCAGAGTGAGTAAAATTTGTATGTACAAAAAGTAGATTGGTGAATCAAATCTTTGTATATAACTTAACCAGGAAAATTACATGACATCTATAAGCAAAGAATATCATGATAATATAAAATGGAAAATATTTGGAAAAACTTTACTGCTATGTTTGGAAAGTGATTAAGGAATTAACTTGGCTTAATGAAATCCAGAAATGCTTTCTTAATAAAAATCCATTCATGTCTGCATACATTTGATTAAAATACTGGCTCAAAGTCCACTGGGATCAGATCAGTAAGATGGTAATGATCCTCCACCAGAATGAACAGAAATTAACTCAGGAAAACGTACCTATTCCTTTCTTACAGCCAGTTATGAGACGCAAAGCTGTTGGAGGCTAGGAAAGAGCAGGGAGGATTGGAAACAGCTTTTTCTTTGGAGGAAAAAAAAAAAATGAGGCGAAGCAGTGAGAGATGTTCTTTTTAGCCAGAGAAACACATTTTAGCTAAAAATATCTATGACTTAGATTTAGTTCTAAACTAAATGTCCCTGTACCACATTTAGCTCAAATTTCCCTTTTGTCCCCTAAGCTGCTGGTAAACTAGTAAGGTCACGTATGGGAATAGCGTCTTTGACAAACAGAAGAGAGTAAAATTTATTGTGCCAGGTAGTGTAAAATCAGAAATATTTAAAATGTAAATAACAATGTCATATTTTGCTAATTGCTTGAGTATTTAAAAAACATTAAAATAGTGTTAAATGCTACTCAAAATCTCAGGTGGAAATGCTGTTTAATATTTATCTTCAAAAAGCACAAAGTGGAGGTTATATTTAAAAACAAAAGCAATGAAAAACCTGTCTTAGGAAGCATAGTCTGTACATGAGGTAATAGGTGAGTTGGTTAAGTTACGTATACAGTCAGCTCGTGTGTGCAGACTTTTTCATCTTGTTTTATCTATATTTGGAAGACCTCCCCAGCAAGTGTTTTTTGCTTTGTCGTTGTTGTTTTGCTTGTTCAGATGAAGAGGGAGTGTTGTTGGGTCTGTAAATTTTGCGTTCCTCCACAGTACAGTATTTCACTTAGTCACCACTGTTTTGGTGATGGCTGGGTGCTTCAGTCCTGCACCAGAATTTTGGCCTCTATCCACCATCAAGTAAACTGCTGAAGCCTCAGCTCCTCCCAGCTTTTATTCGGTATGGCATTAAATTAAGGGAGTAGGGTGGAAATTAATCAAAATTATGTAACTTTTGGCACTCCAAGTGGAAGATGATGCTTTGTTAATATTTGGGGAGTTTTTTGGGAATATCCTTGTCCTTTTATAGCTTAGTGTAGTACATTTATTACAGCTGTGTCCAGCCGAGTTACTGTAACCACTCTTACAAGCAACTTAAGAATAAAAGACTCAGTTTTAATAATCAATTGATTTCCCTTTTATTAAATTGAATTTAGATAATTTTCTCATTTAATGCAGTAGAAATTTAGAGAAAATTTTGTATCATTTGTTTAATGCATGAGAGTAATTACATCTCATTTCCATAAAATTGGTTAAAATATTTAAAATCAGTCATTTAAGAGTTGAGTACTGTGTGATTATGTAGACGAGATTGTCCTTATTTGGCAACTGTGGTAGTAAACACTGGGTGAAAGTACAAGCGGGTGGAGATTGAGGTTGGTTATTCAGCAGTTTTCCTAGATGATGAGGCTTTTTGGTATGTCTCAAAATTCATTCAATACCTTAAGTTGAGCCTTTTTGCTAGCCTTAAGGTTTCTTCTTGATATAAGTTTAAATGGAAGATTGCAGTACTTCAGTGAGCCATTTTATTTATTTGAAAAGGAAATATTTGTACTCAGTTATATGCTCAGATTCATATCAGATGTCATGTTAAAAGAGAACTATTAAGATATTTGGATAATAATAGGTTATTTTGGGAGGAGGTCAACAATCTAGGTAGTTTTTAGATTTAGGACATTCTTTGGCGGTGCTTGAACTGGATGTATGTGCTTTAAATAGGTCATGTTTACTCTTAGAAAGTAGATTAAGGTATCTTAGAAATGATTTTGATCAAGGACAGATTTTTCTCCAGTGCAGAATCTTGGACTTTCTAACCGAAATGGTAGAGTTGCTAAATAGGGAATTCTATATCCAAGTGACAAGAAACCACATTGACTGATGGTCTTGTTTTTTTTTTATATATATATTCAACCTTTACATTTATAATTGATATAAGCGGGATGATACATAGTTTATAGCTAAACACTGAGCCTGGACTCTTGATCCCCAGAGCAGTCCCATATGGATAGATATGAGAGATCAGGTTTCTCAATCTCAGCCCCATTGAAATTTGGAGCCAGACAGTTAGCTGTGGAGAACTATTCTCTGCACTCTATGGTGTTTAGCAGCATGGCCTCTATGCACTAGATGGCAGGGGCATCACCCCCCCCCCCGCCCCCTGCCAATTACGGTAACCAAAACTGTCTCCTGATATTGCCAAATACTCTTGGAGGGCAAAATCGCCTCCAGAGGAAGAGACTGGTGGTTGCCAGATGGGAGGGGGATTGGGGAGTTGGGTGAAAAAAGGTGAGGGGATTAAGAAGTACAAATTGGTAGTCACAAAATACAGGGACATCAAGCACAGCATAGGGAATGTAGTCAGTAATATTGTAATAACTGTATATGGTACCAGGCAGGTACTAGACTTACTCATGTGTTACATGAACGTCTGTCAGGCTGTATTGCTGAAGTGAATATAATGCTGAATGTTAGTGCTAATTGAAAATTCTTTAAAAATTAGAAAATAGTAAACTGTACGTTCACTTCATAAGACGTTTTTTAAAAATTTCCTCCATTGGGAACCACTGCTGTAGGTCTGTCTATCTTGATTAAAAGTGTGGTTAACTGCGGGTTGCGGTGTTCATTAAATGACCATTACATAGTAGTGCACGTGTTCACGGGGAGCCAAGGGAGAACAAAGGGCAATTCCAAGAATGAACTGTGAAAGCTTCTTTAGGACTTTTAAATATAAAATAATGTATAAAAGAAGCAAAAATAAACACTTGAGTAAATTAGTAGAAATGATGTAGAATAATAACATTGGAATTTTTTTAAGGAACATTGCTGGACTGAGGTGCAGAAGTTTGGGGGAGTACCGAAGAAGTTATGTAGCTCTGACATGTCCTTGTATGGATATATGTTCTTTCTATATTTAAATTATATAACCTTGAGAATTGACATTGTATATTTTAAAAAGATAATCTATTTTTATCTTCCTTTAGGTACTTAAGTTAGGGGATGGTAAACAGATTGGTTTGGCTGGGGTAAACAAGTGAAAATTCAGAGACAAAACAGTGGATAAATGATAAAAGACATCAAATGCTTAGGGATTTAGATTTCTGTAAGTAATTGAAGTGATTTCAAGAATATTGAGGAAGAATATTTTAAATGACATAAAATGTATTACTAGGAAAAGGTTTAGAAGCCAAACTACAGGGAGGAGAATTAGGTTTTGAATGAAGTTCAAACTTTAGAAAGACAAGCATCTATGTGAGGTCAAATAGAATCAATAGGGTTTGCTAATAGATTGGAGGGTTGAAACTCTAAATTCAAGTTTGCAGAGCTGGACTCGATGGTTTTAAGGATACTAAAGAGAAAGTATGAAAAGAGTGATTTGTGGGGGAAGGTTTTAGTTTGTTTGTCATTAGTTACTGAGAAGCACGTCCTCAGACTTGTTGCACACCATGACTGGTTTGTTTCAGTGGGTATACTTTGTTCTTTGGTTCTTTCTTATTACAGTTGAAACCTAAACTAGAAAATCCTCTCTTGACTCAAGCCTTTTCTAGCTATAGTTTTTTTACTTCCACTATAACATGAGCCTAGTCAGGAAATATAGATTGAGTTCAGAACAGCTGCTTATCCAAAGAGAAAGTATGTGGCAAAAGAATCTTGCATCCTTAAAAAAATTGTGGGGGCACACTTGTTTTGCAGTTTTTATGGTCCATACACTCTTACGGAACAGTTTTGTAGCATTACGGGCTCTAAAACTTGGTTAGGTACTACCTAAGTAATTAAGTCTGTCTGTATAGGGTCTCAGAAATCTTCTGCTCACAGTTAAGATTCATTTTGGGGCCCTGATCAGGTAGCTTAGTCGGTTAGAGAGCATCGTCCCATTACGCCAAGGTTGCCGGTTTGATCCCCAGTCAGGGCTCATACAGGCATCAACCAATGACTATATAAATAAATGGAACAACAAGTTGATGTTTCTCTCTCTCTCTCTCTCCTTTCTGCTTCCTCTCTCTAAAATAAAAAACAAAAATTCATTTTTGTGTAGCTATCTAGAGCTGATGTTTTCATATATTATAAATAGCATCTTCTCTCTTTCTTTCTAGCACAACGTCCTAAAATAAAGCCGTCAGAATGACACCTCAGGTTACCTTTGAAATAAGAGGAACTCTGTTACCAGGTATTGTAAATGAGCATTTTTCTTTTCTGGCTTTTCTTAAATAGGGACTTATTAGAGTGGGCCTAATTTTTAGGTGAAAATATCTTTATGGCTTGCCTGATACCAGAAAAGTGCTTAGAGTGTATTAAACTCAAGGGGAAAAACAAAACAAAACACCCCCCATCCCCATTTTCCAAGAAAGCTGTGACTTTATTTAACTTTGCACATGACAGAGATAATTAAGCTATGATTTTTAAGTAGTGTGAAAATACAGGATATTTTGCGAGAGCAAGAAGTTGGCAAAATATTTGGCTAACATTGTCCCCTACTTATAAATGTTTATATTTAGCTTTATTGCATTTATTGTTGTCTACTTTAGCAGGCTGAAATAATTTTAATTTTAATTTTTTAATTTTTATTGTTTTTACTGTGAAATTATTTTAATGTGAAATGACGTGTCAAAACAGCATCACACCTGGGTTATACTCCTTGTTTAATATACTGTGGCTGTGCTCACCAGTCCTTAAAGCTGTCGCATTCCTTCTCTAGAATCATGGGACTTTCTGGAATTATTTCTTCTGCCCAGATCTATGTGCCCTCCTTAATTCTCTTTCCTGCTATCTCCCACTTTCAACTAAGGTCCCTGTGGAATCAGGGTTCCAGGACTTGAGCACCTTTTACAGATTTTATGGAATTATCTGAGTAATGTTTTTGGTGGATAGGTTATAAACTCTGAAAAAATGTAACTTTGTCTTGTTCATGCTGAATTCCTGCACCTCTCACAATGCCTGGCTCACAGTGGGGGCTAAGTGCGTGTTCAAAGAAGGAATGAATGATCGATTCACTCTATAGATTTAGCATCTTTGTTTTAGGAGCTATCACAGCAGTTGACAGAGTTGTGTGTCTGAGTATAAATTCTTAGCCAAGATCATCTGATACAGCTCATCTCTGGGCAAGATTCTACAGATCGAAGATTGCTAGTGAGCTGATGGGTGGGCTCCTTTGGGTTGAGTGCTAACCTCCAGCCCTCGGTGCAGCCACGTCTGTGGGAGAAGACTACAAAACTGTAGCATTCCCATTTAGGGAGTTGTACAAAGGCAGTTTAGCTAGAAGGAGCTGGCTATGTCTGGCAAATAGACTGACCACACAATTAGCCATAAAAGGATCATTTTGGCAAGAGGGAACTCTCATCCTCAAGGACTAGAGGGAAGATAATGGTGGATATGGATGCAGATGAATATGTAGGTGGGAAGGAGGACATAGAAGGACAGGGAGGGGATGTTGGGAAGACCCCCACAATCCCCGGTTCTCCCCCATCACCTTGATTTCTTCTCCAGAGGAGGAGGAAGTGTTCTCTGCTGAATGTTGATCAAGCAGGGAGTGCAGAGAGGGGTGAGGTTAGAGGGAACAAGTAAAAAGAATATATGGGAGTGCTATTTGCAAATTCCTTTAAAGTCTTTATAATCTTTTATAAATGAAAGCTAATTAAACAGAGAGATCTCCCTGTTCTAGTAAAGTTTGACCCTTTTCCTTCAGAGAAGCCGTATTAAAGGCAGTCAGCAGAAAGACAAAGTACAGTGACAATGTGGAGGAGCTGGTAAAATGCAGGAGCATTTATAGGAGGAAAGAGTGAACCACCAGCTCGTTGCCTAAGCTTTACTTCTGCATTTGGGGTGTATGTTCTTTCCAGAGCAGGGTGGCTGTTGTTTGTGCGGGGCTAAGAAATAACTGGCTCCATGGAAAAGTTTGAACGGACTCTCCTTTCCAAAGGAGGTATAATGGGCCTGAATCAGTGATTTTATGGTAATCTATATTTTGAGCTAGGAGCCACAGTATATGCTATAATATGCATAGCAACATATACGTTCTTGGGAATGAATATTTGTGCCTTGTATTTAGCAATAGTGTTTATCCTTTAACAAAAAAACCCAGAAGGTATGATAACCTAAGTTCATCGCAACTGATTACTTTAAAGGATTTATATATTTGAAATATTTTGATGTAAAATCTTCATAGACAACCACCTTGTGCTTTATGCACATGTATTTAGAACTCTGAAAACTCCTGAATGACTCTCACACCTAGAATTTTTAGTTAAGTTTTACAGTCCAAGCTTACAAAGTGCTCGTGCAGGTGGCTAAACCAATTGTAATTCAGGTCTTACCAGAGTAGTGCCTAAAGCTGGAAACCAGGCTAGTCTCAGAAAGTGGAGGAATTTGTCTTAAGGTTTATCATTTGCGCTTGGTTCATTATCTTTCTCATTATGGATTTCAATGATTTTAATTCAATATGTGTTGATAATAAGTTAAAGACTTCTGCATATTTATATCCAGGAAGATGTGGACTTCTGCTAAATATATGTAAGTTTAGCAAATTTAGATGATAACTCTGTGTTAGTTTGTCTGTTGATGAGAAATGTTCTTTTTTTTCTATTATAACATTGTTCTATTTATTTTTTGTAAATTATTTTATCGTTGTTCAATTACAGTTGTCTGCATTTAGATGAGTACATCTTATTTTTATAAGGTGTACTAGATTTTTCAATGTATTTTTTGAGGATTTTTGTTGTTACATTGCTCCTGTCCTAGAAATTTTCAATTACTGTTTCTTCAGAATACTTATATGCATTTAGCGATTGCCGCTTTAAATTGGAAGCTGCCTGGAAGGTGAGGACTGTGGTCTGATCACTTTGTCTTCTTGGTGCTTCTTTATTGGTTAAATACGTAGTTGAACGAATGAAGCAAAGTTCATCCCTCCACATCCTTCTTTGTCTCTGGTTTTGATTCTGTAGAGATGGGTCAAGTTAATAACGCAGGTGCTAGTATGGTACGTGGGTCCAAACCCATGTTTCCAGGGAGGGTCCTCCATCTCTGCTAAAGGGGACTCCGCATCCAGTAGAACAAATGCACTGACTGCTCGTTTCTTGCTCTCTGAAACTAAAACTGGAAACTCTCCTATTTATGCCACTGTAACTGGTGTCCTCTTCCTTTAGGAGAAGTTTTTGCAATTTGTGGAAACTGTGATGCTTTGGGAAACTGGAATCCTCAAAATGCTGTGGCTCTTCTTCCAGAGAATGAGACAGGTGAAAGGTAAGCGTGGAGATGTTAGGTTACAGAGTAAGTGTGACATTCAGATTATAAACTTGGGGACTTCTAAGATAGCTTGGTATATTTTTCTTTTAATTTTACTTCTTATCAAAGTTATCACGTGTGCATAGATGAAGAGTGGTACTTTTACAAAGTTTGTGGTGAGCCTGTTCCTCAATTTCTAGCTCTCAGACAACTATTTTCAACTCTTAGTTGGTTTCTCTGGTATTTCTGAATAATAGGCTTATATTGCTGTTCCTTTTTTAAAAAAACCTTTTTAAGGCAGTATCTTTTTATCAATACATGTTCTTGACAAAAGATTTAATTTTTGCTTTAGCCTATAAAATTTTCTTTCAGATGTGTATATATTAACTAAAAGCCAAGAGTAGAACACATGCTTATTTAGATATCTTAGCTAATGCAATGAAATGAGTTCACTGTGGAGATTAAATACAGCGTTAAACGTAGCATGGGTGTATTGGTGCATTGGGCTGGGGGATGGTGGATCTGGGGCCTGGTTTCAGTTCAGCATTTAACTGTGATCTTGGGCAGATCTAATATCTCTAGGTCTCGGCTACCTGGTCTACACAGTAATGAGGTTAAGATAGAATCAGTGAATGTCAACAAAGTGGGTGCTTCTCCGTTTAGGGATACTTGAGAGTGTTATGGGTTGTCAGGATCTAGGTGTCGGGGCAGGATGAGGAGAGATGAGATCCTAAATAGTATAGAGACGCATGCAGTACCCCTTGGGAGAAATACTAAATTGGGTGATTAGGAAGCTCTAATTCTGTTTTCCGGTGGAGCAGTGCTACTAAAAATGTGGACTGTGGACCATGCTGGACAAAACTTTTTTTTTTTTAATTAGTGCATAATATGAGAAACACAGACATTGAGAGCAGGAGTTTAGAAATGTTTATAGCAGTTTGACATGCTAGGGCATCCTTTCATGTCACCATGGACCCATCCCATTGAATTGAGTATGAAGAACAGACATATTGGTTGCAGGACTGGTTGGGTAAAACAAACAAACAAAAAAAGTGGTCCTTTGCAGCAGATAGTTTGAGAAGCACTAATGGTAAAGCAGAGGAAAATAACAAGGAAATAAGCTAAGGAAAAGAAAACAAAAATATATATAGAACACCCTTTTCACTGTTTGTCATTACTGCGGCACATTTGCTTAGCCACAGTAAAGTTCTATTGATAAATGATACTAGAATCACAGAGGAATGAGATGTTTATTTCTTTTAAGTGGCTATTTTTCCTTGATTTTTGCATCAGCCACTCCTATGAAGTGAAATCTCTTATCTTTCTGAACTTGTTCCTAAAACACCGCTCTGCTCTGAACTTTTGAGCTGCCCTGTCACCTGTCTTAAGTCCATTTCATCCCGCCTCGTCAGAGTGGTGTGGACAGAACGAGGTAACACTTAACTACTTAATGGGACCAGCCACTTTCACATTGCTGATGTTCACTGAAATATAATTGGTTCATATATGGCAGATAAACAGTGCACAAGCAGAAAGGAAGTAGATGATAAAAAGCGCAAGCATCGTTTGCCTTTGGACACTAGCTTTGTATTTTAGAAATGAGTTTCTTTGGCATTTCGGTGTACTGTAGCAGAGATGGGAAATAAATTTCACCTCATATTTCGTAGAGTTTGCCTGGACTCCTATGTTGAAAATGATTCTGAGGCCTCTGAAGGAAAAGTAGTAGGGGCACATGGGCCAAGCATTTGCTGTCCTTGTGTTACAGTAGTGATTCACAACCAATCATACACATCCAGTGCTTAGGAAGTTTTATCAAACTCCATATGACCAGGCTCCACCCCAGACCTATGAAATTAAGAGTCTCCTGGGGTGGAGTCAGGGTACATGTATTTTGTTACCACCAGATGAGTCTGATTGCTGAAGGTAGGACCATGGATGACAGCTGGCTGTGGATTTTTCTTGGGAACCACGGTTGAGTCAGAGTGAGGATAATGCCCTAAAGCCTGTCTTGGCAGATGCAGGTGGGGAGCGGTGCTGGCCATCTGGTGTCATGGAAGAACATTGGGAGCTGTCGTGTATTCACTGAACCGTTATGTGGAATTAATGTTTGGGTAACGGTCTGTGACAGAGATTCTCAAACTTAAGTCTTTGTCATGGGAGACACTTGTGAAATTACAGATTGTTGGGCCCCACTGGAGTTTCTAATTAAATAGGCCTAGGTGTGGCCTGAGAATTTGCATTTCTACCGGGCTCCCAGGTTATACTGATGGACCATGCTCTGGGTACTACTTGTCTATGATTTGAAGCTAAAAATCAGTCCTAATCATGAATTGTAGTGAATTTTTTCACAGTTGAGTTAAAGTTTTGGAATAGCATAATTCAGAAGGAAATATTGGACTGAAACAGGAAAGAGATACAGATACTGATTGCTTAGCTAGGGGAGTAGCCAGGGGGTGGGCAGGATAGTTAGAACAGGGGACAGTTGGGAACATGGGTATAACCAGCCAGCTTTGGTCCCAAAGCCTCTCAGCAGCCGTCTAACACCTCTAGCTAAGTGGAAAGCCTGACTCTCGCTTCCACCTCCGCTCTACTTGCTTTTTCTGTTTGAAATACTTCTAGCTGTTCTGTGTCTTGTTCCTTCCCATCCTTTAGGTCTCAGCTCAGACAGTTCTTCCTCACTGAGACCTCCTATTCAAAAGCCTCCTCCAAAACTTCTGTCACAACAGAAAGGTCAAATAGCCCTTGTTCTGTGTGTTGCCTGGTTGTTTGTCTGTCTACCCGCACAAGAAAGCGATCTCCTTGAAGATGGGGCTCTTTGTGCCTCATTCATCAATGTGTTCCCAACACCTGGTGCAGATTAAGCCTAAAATAAAAGTTTGTGTAGGAATAGATTAGTATGGGTCATAGAGCTTACTTGAGTGGTTTTGTGAATTATAGTCTTTATGCATTTTACTTTGATATTGATGCTGCTGCTTTAATTTTTTTTTTCCACACAGCATGTTATGGAAAGCAACCATTGTTCTCAGTAGAGGAATATCAGTTCAGTATCGCTACTTCAAAGGGTGCTTCTTAGAACCAAAGGTATGTTTTCTTCATCTAGTTTCCAGTTTCTTTAGCAGACTTCTTTCAAAAGCAACTGATTTATATTTTGAAACATTAAAAGTAAAATGAATTTGTTTTGATCAAATAAAGAAAACAGAACTCTAGATTAATAACATTTTAGTACCAAAACAAGGAAGTAACCACTTCAGATGCAGACGATGTCTGTAATGGAATTTTTAAAAGACGAATAGTAAGTATTTTGCAATATTGTCTTTGTGAAATAGGTTTTAATGATAAATAAATGTTCTTAATAGGTAGGTATGCGTTTTTCTCTTAACTTTTGTAAACTAGTAACCAGTTGCGAGGGTTTTTCTTTGTTTTTTGATCCTTGTGTGGTATAAATGCATTTAGAGGCGTATATAGCCACCTTTAAGTGAGTAATTACTTTTAAAAATTATTTCACAGCAGCTATCTCTTAATGGCTGCATTGTTTAACTTCTATCAAAACTGATGTCATTTCTCTTGGATTTTTTTACAACAATGGTGTTGATAGACCAGGATTTCTCCTGAAGGCCTTTGGAGTAGCTATTAAATCTAAATCTGCTTGCTCACAATGATTTATTATTTTGGGATTGTTTTCCTATTTAGAAAAAAAAGTTGATTCTTTTCCTCTTATTTTGAAGATATTTATTTGCTGAAAGGATTCTTTTCCTTCAGAGTTTTACTTTTGAGCACACTTGAGCTGCGTGTGAACAAGGGTTTAGGCAGGAGTCTGGGAACAAAACACAGATTAGAAAGAACTCTTAGAAGATTTTATTTCCCTTTGTGGTCATTGAATACTTGTTAAATGTGAAAAATGCAAGCAGCCACTGTTAGCTCATTCTTTTAGCCACCATTATAAAAAAGAAAAAACTGACAAACCCACTTCAGCTGTCTTTTGCACCTATTACGTTTCTTATTCCAAGAATATATTGTAAATACTCAGTAATTAAACTTAAATTACATTATGGTTGCTCATTGTGTTGGCTTATCTTGACAATAGTCTCACTTTATGACT
This sequence comes from Micronycteris hirsuta, assembly GCA_004026765.1. Taxonomy (NCBI): domain Eukaryota; kingdom Metazoa; phylum Chordata; class Mammalia; order Chiroptera; family Phyllostomidae; genus Micronycteris; species Micronycteris hirsuta. The sequence continues at coordinate 35,614 of PVJI01003682.1, read as the reverse complement.
TAGGAAAAGATCGTGTATTTAGTGTAGAGGGGAGGCATCATGGCATCGTTCTTCAGTATAAATTGAACAATTGTGCATAGATACATTGAAAGCTTATTTGTGGGTCCTGGTATGTGAAATTTGTAACATGTGAAATCAACTAAATTTTACTTAAAGGGGCATTTGGACAAGAAAAATCATAATGAGTCCTTTGGGCATATTTTTTTAAAGTAAGACTATTGTCAACACAGGTTAAATTAAGCCAACCTACAGTATTTCCCCACTTCATTGAAAATGTAACCAAAAGCAGCAAATCAGTCTAAAATGCCTTTTTAAAAAAATTGGCAACAAGTCTACTTACAGTAAGAAACAAGTTTTTCCCCTTGTAATACTTGCAAAAGTTTACAGTATGTGTTGGTGAGTGTGTTTCTTTAAGTAGGTGCTCTGTATCGTGTACACATGTACCGTGTGATGCAGGGGCTGCCATGGTAAGTATGTTTTTCATGGAATAGAGTAAATAGCTACATAAAATCCCATGCATACGGCTAGAGGCCTTTTTCCCCACATGCCAGCTTAAAGTGACACTTTTTTTTAAAGTTGGTGGCGCTTTTAAAATGAAACTTAATTTTTAATAGAAATACTTATGAAACTTTGTCTCAATTTTGTATTGTCAAATGATAGAACAGATGCACAAGGAATCTTAAATTGCAAAATGTTGTAAATTATTGGAAAATGTATTTTATGAATATAAAGAATAATAGGAAAGCAAGGTAATTGTGAAAGTATTGAAAAGCTGAAATGGGTAATAAAATTAATTTTACTGGGTCAAGTTTTTGGAGATAGTCTACCCAAGCAGTTGTAGAACCTAAGCTAAAAATCTTGTGATCTTGTCACTTGACCATCAGACTTCAGCTTCCTCATCTTTAAAATGAAGTGTTGAACTATAAATTTCTCAGGTCCCTTCCATTACTAATATTTTATTGTAAATAATGTAAAATTTTATTATTCATATTCTCTTTTATATTTTGCTCCTTCCGGCATCTTCCTTTTAGTTTAGAAATTGAATCTTGCAGTCCTTTTTCTCTTAATTTTTCATAGCTACATGTTCTCTTATACTTTTTAGAGTTAGAATAAGGTGTTAGTTAATTTGTTAAATTTAAGGTAATTTTATAGGTGACAAATCAAAATACTAACATAGGAAACAAAGGTAGTAGATATTCCTGGAATGAAAACATTGCAGTGAGCCTGCAGATAGTCCATTAATTTCACGTCTTCACTAAAGTAATTTTTAATTTAACATACAATTTAAACATTTTAAAAATCCATGTGTACCCCTCTTATGGCTAGAATTAGGGTAGTTGCCTTTACAGAAATGTTAGCCAGTTTTTAATTATATTGTTTTTGAAATATTTCCTTCATCTCAGGATAAATAGCTCTTTATTTTTTAGTAACATATCTGTTTCTAATTTTTACAGGTGTTAACATTCACCCATACTTAGATTCATTACAAACCCTTTTACTTTATTCTTAATCTCCCTTGATTTTTATTTAAATCTTTTAACAAAAGAGTCAGTCATCTGTGATAGACAGACAGATGATGGTTTATTTTTAGAATAGCCTAGGGTGTTATTTTATAGAATGGTTTCTTAATATAATAAAAATCTTCTAAATGCTAAATACCCTCAGCTACTAACTTCAAATCTGAACCACCTCCTAGATATCAGTCCACCTAGCTTTCTTTACTTGGCTCATTCCTAGGCAACCATTTTTCTTAATGGTCTTATTGAAAATAGTGATTTTTGTAAATAACTACGGTCTGGCCTCTCACAGCATAGATAGTTTCCTCAGAGAACCTTTTCCATGCATTTTTTTCCCAAAATTGTGGAAGAAGGCAGTCAGTAAAATTCTAAAAGTTCATGTTTACGTTTTTCATGATATTTAAAAGCAGTGATTTTACATGAGTATTTGCTTGGTGGTTCGCTAAAACGAAACAAAAACTCCAATTTAAATGTCGGATAATGATCTTGCTTATTTCTCTCACTGTCTGGTGTAGCTGAGTGATTGTCCATACTGTTGAAGAAAGCAACCATTAAGATTTCTTGTGTGCGGAAACATAGATATGTTTTCCTTTTTGTTAGCATGCATGTTTGAAAACATTCCAGCAATCCTCTGATTTAAAATATGCTAATTTGTGAAATACTCTAATTCTACTAGTACTGCAAATGGAATAATGTCTTGGACTGATACTGTCGTGCACCCCATCCCTGCACCCCCCCCAAGGTCGCTTTCCACCTGACTCCAAAATGCTTTAAATTGTGGCAGCCTTTTACAGAATGGAACTGTTCTTTTTTTCTAAGATCTGGAAATTTTTTTTTCATGGGATAGAACTGTAAAAAGGATTTCATGTTTTGGAGTCATTACTAAGATTTTTGATATATCACTGCTCAGGCCTTAGCATTTTTTTAAAGAACTTAAGTTAAGCTCAAATTTAAGATCACCTTCTAAAATTTAATAAAGTAGTCATAACAATTTAGGAAATTCACTATATTTTAAACCTTGGTACATTTCTCCCCCCACCCACCCAATATTATAATGCGTGTGTACCAAACAACACGGGTTTGTAGTGTGCGTGCTAGTAGACATAGTCATAAGTCGTCTGTTCAGTCAGCCCTCGGGGCTGCTCCTCACTCTTCAGGCCCAAGTTGTTTTACGCTGTGACTAGTGGCTTTGCACCTGCAACATATGAGGGTAAAGTTAATTGAAATGACTACTAAAATATATTCCCTATCAAATATTTAATCCACAGGGCTATTCTTAACATGATTAACTATAGATACTATAGTGAACACATTGCAAAGTTCCCCTGACACCTGAATTAAAACAAAAACAAAGCAAATTCTCTTTTTTCCTCTATCCACTTTTTATCCTTGCTGATAGTTTACATTATATTCATGGCACCCTTTCAAGTCACCTTTGATTAGTAACTTCCATAAGAGTATAAATTCATACCATCTTTGTAGTGAAGAGGATTTCATTTTTTGCTGGGGGTTGTGGGGAACATGGGAGGAATGGAGGAAGGGAGTAGTTTAGTTTTTTCTGGCTGCTTATTATTGATAAGGGACATCATTCTATTTTTAATGTATACATTTGTATCTCTTGAGAGTTGGAAAGTTTGGTGTTAAAAAAAAACAAATTCAGAAAACTGACAGGAAAAAGTTGTAGTAAAAAAACATCTACACAGTGTAGGATTGTATGCATCTCTTTCTTTTAGTTGTAACGAAAATTAAATTCACCGTATTTTAATATGAACAGTTTCACATTTACATTTTTAAAAATGTCTACCTCGTCTACCAATTCATAAGTAAACCTTTATAACAGGGATTCATTTGTCTAGAGAAAAGGAGCATTTCCTGTGTTATCCCAGGATAAGTGATTTGAATGAGTAATGAGTATGTAGTGCTATTTTAGTTTCCAAATTTTGAAACTTTGCAAGTTTTAAAAAAGATTTTAACCTTTGGTTATTTTAAGTGGTAGAATGATCTCATGTTTAATAACCTAATAATGTGCCTAATTTGTTACCTACTTATTTGTTATCATTTGACACAATTATTAAATATAATCAATATTGAAATCCTACAACATGTTATAGGAGAATATTTAATGTCATCTAAAGATGTACAGTATTCTTAGAGAGCAGCTTCTGTGTATCAGGCTTTTTAAGAGTATACTCAGTGTACGCCTAGAAGAAAGTTTGAGGTTTATGTATGAAAATGTCGATAGTGAATAACCCTCAGTGGTGTGAATATGGGTGACTTTGTTTTTTCTTTCTGCTTCCCTGTGTTTTACTACATTATTCAGAAGACACGTAAAGATCAAAAAATTAAAGTAACTTGTAAGGTTACAGTTGAAAACTTGCTTTTAAAATATGTATTGAAGTGTTTTGTTTTGGCATATAAGTTTAGTCATGTTTTAAAAATAATTAAAGGAAAATTAGGAAGCATTTAATACAGTCTCTTAGATATATGCCCAGAATCTGTTGGTAGGTTTATTCTTGTTTTTAAACTGGTGTAGATTTTATCGACACCGTATAAAGCTTGATTTTCTCTCTCAGTAAGAGAACTCGATAACGAGACAATATTAGGAGTTATCACACTATATGAATTTATAAACTCGAAGGCATAAAGAGTAAAACTGGGTGTCAGTCCCCCTTTTATCAGATTTGTTCTTCAAATTTACCCATGCGTGTGTCTTTTTTTTTAGGGTTTCCCGTGCCCTTTAGAAACACTGGTTACTGTGATAAGAGAAATCTGATGTTCTTCCTGTTTTCTACTTAGTATTCTTAAATGTACATAGTAATGAATTTTATTCTGCCCTCAAGTTTCTTGAGTACCTTATGGTAATTTAAGTACTTGTTCCTACTATTCCTGTGATCATAGAGTTTAGGCTTTTTCCAAACACTTTCAGAGTTACTTAAGACAAGCTACTTTATCCAGTTACTCCCCATTGACTGCTGACTTACCAAACATAAAGTATATTTTCAGTTAACCTTAATTTAGGACAGAATAATCAGTTAAAGATAAAAATTTCATTGAAAAAAATTGAGTATCATAGGCAGATTTAAGAATGGGTTTAAAATGGTTTTATGTGCCAGTTCATCTCATTTTTCTTTGTTTACTGTCTCATCCTCATTTTTTTCCAGCACTCATCAAGTTTTGTGACCTGGTACTTTCCTGATTGGGGGATAGTATATTGATAATGAACAAGATCAATCACTTGGTTTCATTAGTATAAACTTAGGCCACAGACATCTCATGGAGTCATGGGTAGAAAATAAGATATAAGAAATTATTGCAGACATTTAACTTTTAAATTGCAGACTATCGGTGGTCCATGTCAAGTCATAGTTCACAAGTGGGAGACTCATCTACAACCACGATCAATAACCCCTTTAGGTATGGGCATTAACTGCATCTGTTTGAGGCATATGCGTAAAGTTACTAATATGCTACACAATGGCTTAGTGGGATTTAATACGTTTTTGTTCTGAAGTTTAAGGGCAATTTTCATTTAGCATATCACGAATCTTACTTTCAAAACTAAGTCGTTCTTAATTGCTTTTTTTTATAAACTATTAGAAGTGCTTGCCTAGTTATTTTTATTTTCTTGGGTTAGGTGAATTTATTGTAGAATATTTCTTTTCATTTGCATAGTTACAAAGTTTATAAAATAACCGTCTTTGCTGAGCATCCATGGCTTTATTTGATTACTTGCTCAGAGAAGTTAGAGAACTTTTGAGGAAAGAATTCATTCAAAACAAAGATTCGCTTTTTAAAAAAAAAAATTAAAATTTTTTTTATTTATAGATTTTAGACGGAGGGAGGAAGGGCGTAGAGAGTGAGAGAAACATGGATTTGTTGTTCTATTTATTATGCATTCATTGGTTGATTTTTGTATGTGCCCTGACCAGGGATCGAACGCGCAATCTTGGTGTGTCGGGATAATGCTTTAACCAACTGAGCTACCTAGCCAGGGCAAATACAAACATTCTTAAATTTTTAACTTTAAATAGTAAGAATAGAACAAAGTATTCTACTCATTCTGTTTGTTTTTAAAACCAGTAAATACTTGAATGAACTTGTATAAATAAATTCAGATTTCATTGTTCTAACAGACATTTTCCTCATAACTTACTTAAACATCTTGCTGGCTGTGTTAAAATTGATATTCAGAAAGTTTATTTTTTAATGGCTGAATTTTCTGCAGCCTTTTTATATATATATATGTGTATATATATATAGATTTTATTTATTTACTTTTAGAGAGAGGGGAAGAGAGGGAGAATGAGAAAGGGAGAAATATCAATGTGTGAGAGATACATTGATCAGTTGCCTCTCACATGTCCCCAACTGGGGACCTGGCCCGCAACCCAGGCATGTGCCCTGGATGGGAATTGAACCTGCAACCTTTCGGTTCACTGGCTGGTGTGCAATCCACTGAGCCACACCAGCCAGGGCAGTTTCTTTTTTTTTTAAACATTATTCAGTTTTCTTATGCCTAAAAATGGCATTTCTTTTCACACAAGTATTTTTAAATTTCTTTTTTCATACTGAGATTAAAATTTGAAGTTTATTTCACATGCATTAAATTATTCACTTGGATTCATCTGTAAATTGACTCAATGCTGAGAAATGTATCTTTCAGTTTCTAGGGAAAATTAGAATGTAAAGATAATAAATGGCTTTCTAGTTACCAGCTTAGAAAGCAGTGGGAGATGCTGCTTTACCCCGTAGTAGAAACCTCTTGTTTAAACAGATACCTCATTCCATCCTCTTTATTGGATTTTCTTTTTCTATGTTTTAATCTTTTTTTATAGTGTATTTAGAATTTTTCTGATAGCGTGCTTTAGAATTATTACAGTTCTATACTGAGGTTGAAAATTATTAAATACTGAATATTTTAAAATAATTTGCGTTTTGAAGCATCTTGCATTTAAATATATTATTGTGAGAAGCGGAATGATTTTCTTCCTGGTGTTTTAAAAAGATATTTATACTTCTGGTAAAATAGAATTTCTAAACTTAAGAGCTGCGTGAAATCTATCAGAAAATCTTCATTGGGAACTATCACATTTATTTTGACAAATATTTCAGGCATATTCAAAGTAAACTACGAGAGGAAAGAGCAGGGAATTAGTATGTTAGAGAGCGGGGCTTGATGGCTTATCTTACTCAGTTGAACTTTCTGTTTAGGAGGGCATGTATGTGCTAGAACTTACTGTTTTGGTAGTTCCTCACAGCTCTGAGTATACAGGTAAGTTTACGCTGTTTGTAAAGCTTTTAGCTGGCTGTACAGGATAGATGAGGAGAATTACACTTTAGATAAGTTCAGAATATGCATTACATAAGAAGAATAAGCATTTTAATTGTGCCAAGACCTTTGGTTTACAAAATGAACCAGGAGATATTGTTGTCCAGCAATCTGTCAGTCTCACGCATGGTGGGTGTGGAGGTCTGTCCCAGTGCCTCTAGAGCACCTGTCTGAGGAGCTTGCTTTCTCTTCCTTGTAACATCGTGAATGATCACCACGTATGTAAGAACTGTTATTGTTTGATAGCCTTCTTCAAAGGGAATTCTGTATTGAGGGCTACAATAAATATGCTTATTCACTTTGGGCTGCTTTTAAATTTTAGATTTTGTATTTTAAAAAATGCTTAAGGTAGGTAATTTCTCAATTGTTTATTCTATATACATCATGGATTTTAACTAGCTTTTCTATTTTCCTTCAATTCTAGAAAATGAAATTATTATTGACGATGGACAGTTTGGAATCCACAGTAAGTGAGACTGAGTTTTCAAGTTTTTTACTGATACGGTTGAGATGTTATGCAGCATTCATTAGAAACCAATAGCATAGGGGAATACGACAGAGTTGGATATTGAAAATAGAGGCTAAATTAAGAAACAAATAACATTCTCTTAAGTAATAGTTTCCAGGATGTATAATTCTTACGCTTTAAAATTTTATCATTTTGGTCTTCATTTGATTGGTGATTTCAGGTATTTGAGTTAATGTTAATACATCACTTTTTAACACTATTATGTTTGAAAATGATATGAACAGTTCTAAACATTTAAGGTGTGAAATGTTATTCTTAAGCTAAATTAATGCGTTTTGTATGTTTATGTGTATTTACAGTAAAATCCAGATTGAGCAGAATCTTCTAGTAATTCTGGCTTAGTCTTTAACATTTAATTTACAGTGTGTTAGAAAATCTTTTTACCTCTGAATACATTGAAAATGTTACGAATTTGTGTACTTCGGCTTCAGTAAACACTGTCTTAAGAATTCAGGTTTTCAGTGACTTGAACTCTCACAATGTGCCGGCATTATCAGCATTATGCTAAACCGCGTTTCCATTTCAAATACTTTACTGTAGGAGTCAGACAGTGTAAAGAGGTGGGCAGAATGTCTGCTTGTGCTGACTGAACCAGAGATGGATCGCTGATAACCAGTTTGCTTCCCTGTCCAGAACAGGAAGGAACAGATCTCAATGTTTTGGTTGTGGTTTTACTAGGGACACATATTTTTAGAAATGTGCATGCTTTGGCAATGTTTGAATAAGAATTTGTATTTTATTTGGGGTTATTTGTATTATATCATAAGGTAATCTAAAATACTTAAATAGCTTCAGTGTTTTGTATTTTATAGTCTTGTCCTTTTTATTTGCAAAAGATGATATTTGTGCTACATGTTTTGGAGAGCTTTACGGAGGAATAGTTTTCTCATTTCTTCAACTGTAATGCATGACTTTATATATCTATTATTTTTTTTAATTACTTGAATTTATTGGGATGACATTAGTTCACAAAACTATGCAGGTTTCAAGTGTACAACTGAATAAAACATCATCTGCACACTGTATAGTTCGCCCGTAGCCCCAAGCAAAGTCTCTTTCCATCCCCATTTATCCCTCTTTGCCCACCTCCACCTAGCTACCTCTACTAAAATGCATGGAAATTTTGTTGTTCTTCTAAAGTCAGCTTTAGTTAGCTTTTAGGAAGGAAAGTTGTATTTCCAGCTTCTTATATTTCTGAAAACAGTTTCAGAGATGATAGTGGCTTCTCTTTATTTTTAAAATTTGCTAATTATTATTAAAATTTTAAAGTTATATTTAAGGAGAAATGTTTCTTGACTTTTTTTTTACGTCCCCTTGAAATACTTAGATCCAAAACAGTTGGCAACTCTAGTATTATGAAAAATGTGTTACCTATTTTAGTAGGAAACTCTGAGTTAAACAGGACTAATACAGTGTTATCATAGTTGTGCATTTTATGGTACAATATATAAATGTGAGAGCACTCAGTTTTATTCTTACCCTCTCATAGTCCCCAGCACTATTGGTATAACTAGTTTCAGCTGAATAAATATCTCATGGATATATATCTCATATCTGGGAAATTTTGGAAGCTTAGTAGTAATCTCTGATGGAACAATTGTAGGTTACAAGACATCTTGGAACATGTATTCTTTCTGAAATAGATTTGTATTACTTCAGTAATGAATTTAGAATGGATTGTAAGAATATTTTTAAATTAAGTTGTTCAACTATGGCTACTGTTAACATTCATTTCACTTTTTCCCCCTTTTATCATATAAAAGTTCTTTTTCAATGACAAATTTAAGACTACATATACCACTGATATATAACTTTAGTGTATTAAAATCTGAATGTGAACTAGAATTGTCAGCATGTATTGTACTTACTGGATTATTTTAAAAATATGTATAATAATTATTGTCCTTTCTATTACTTACCAGATGGTGTTGAGACTTTGGATTCGGGATGGCTGACATGTCAGACTGAAATAAGATTACGTTTGCATTATTCTGAAAAGCCTCCTGTCTCAATAACCAAGAAGAAGTTTAAAAAATCTAGATTTAGGTAGGACCATGTGTATTTGTTACTTAGGCCATTTATTTTCATTAATGCTATAGGCTTCTGGTTTTAGCTTTAAAGTGTATCAACTGAGAAAAGAGCAGAGTCGTGATGTCTCATTTTCTAATGACCATAGCGTCTTGTCATAGTGAGCTGCTGCCCTGCCTCAGACGGCTGCAGTTCCGTGTCCTTATGTTAGTCTTAGTCTCGAAACTTGAAGCTAGTATACTTTGTCTTGTTTTTTATGTAAATGATTCCCAAGCTTATGCATCTGTGTAGTTCATTCCATTTATAATTTCTTAGGGTAGCAGTAAATCGCTAGTTTAAGACTGATATAAGGAAATGATTTTGTGCTAAATGAGGGTGGAATGACAATGAACAGAAAAATGATTGTTGGAAATATCCTTCACTGTCCTTAACTTTCCTGTAGCTTAAAAAGGAAAACCTTTCCTTGAAGAAAGATAGCCATTATCATAGCAGTTCATATTAGTTTCTTTTTAATCCTATATTAATTTTAAGAAATAGATGTCAGGCTTTGTGCAAATAGCTAAATAAATAGTAACTTTACTTTACTATAATGTCATTATATATACTTTTGAGTGAACTGACTTGTCAGTAATCCAGGCAGCTCTGGCATTTGGATATAATTCGTAACAATACTGCAGTTTGAAAATCCTTAAATGTTTTACCGTAAGTGCTTAAATATTATAATACTTATCCCAGTCATAAATACATAAGGAAAAGGGCGTGCAACCCTTCATAGGTATTTGCCTTGGCTGCCCTGCAAGTGAGTAAAGGGTTTGGGTGTACCTTGTCTCTGCATTTCTAGGCCTCTGCTTTGCTTCAGAAAAACCGAGGCTGTTGGACCAAATGGTGATCTGCAAGATCCATTTGACTGCAAAGATTCTCTAACCAGTTAGTCATATAATTGAATATTCTATCTACATGTTAAAAGAAGCGAATAAATTGTGTAACAGCTCTAAACTGTCTCATTAGCATAAGACCTTGAACTAAAGTAGCAGTAGAAGATAGAGCCTTGGTTGGTTGGGCTTATTAGGATTATTTTCCTTGACTATAATTAAGAAATTAATAGATATTAGTGGTTGGGGTTCTGATTAGTTTGTAAATGTATGCTGAGTCCTATACTGTTCTTGTTCATAGAAATTATTTTGAGTGTTAGTATATGTGATATTACAGTGTTGCTGAGGCTTAAATTGCAATATTTTTCTATAACCATACTTCACTGGACTCTACAATTTAGTAGCAGGTTGTTATTGAAGTAATCATACATAGCTAAAAATTGGTGTTTGTTCTGACCATTTCCCCCCATCCCAAAATTTGCATTAGTGATGGACCAGACTTTCATGGGGTAGGAAATAAACTTACCTGAAAGGATATAAGGGCTTTAAAAATTGAGCAACAGCTTACACATTTATATTTTATTTCATTTTTATTTATTGATGTTAGAGAGAGAGGGAAAGAGAGACAGCTAGACAGACAGACATTAGTTTGTTATTCCACTTATTTATGCATTCATTGGTTGTTTCTTATATGTGCCCTGACCAGGGATCAAACCTGCAACCTTGGTGTATTAGGAGGCCACTCTAACCAGCTGAGCCACCCAGCCAGGGAAACTTATACATTTTAAATAAACCAGACATGCTGTTTTATCTTACTACCATCACATTTTAAACACAACTTTCTCTTTCAGTTGACTCCAGTAAGTGGAAAGCATTGATAGACTATAACATTTATGTAGCTATTTGAAGAAAACATTTAACAAATTCTTTCATAGGTCCTTTTAAACATGATTTTTTTTTCTCTTTTTTTGTAGATGCACATTGTTTTTGGCAGAATAGCCTTTTTATCTTCCATGCCTTTCTTGCTTGTTAAATGCTGTCCATTTGTGTTCTCTTCATGTATCCTGGTAGAGAATGTTTCTTCCTTCAGGTTCATCAACAGAATCAGTTGTCTAGAACTATTCCTAAGAGCTTGCTTTATGAGAAGAGATGATGATTTTTGTTTGGATTATTGAAGTGCTACTTTTGATTTTATAGTATGATTACAGAACAGTATTACTACTTGAGTAATCTATATAGATGTCCCCTCTGGGAGACCTCAGCATTATGTGGCTGAGAGACAAGGATCAGCAGTGGTCCGAGGCCATGCAGAGAGAGCAGGCTGCACTAATACAATTCCATTATTTGTATTATCAGTCAAATCCCATTTAAATCTAAAATGAAAAGTTTTTGTAGCTCAGCTGTTACTCTATACCAGTGATTTTCATCTAGTGTGCTGCAAGAATTTTTAAAACATACAGTACCTGACTATTAGGGGCACTGACCCCTTTTCCCTTAAATTGTCAAATAAAAAAATGGCAGCAGCCGACACAACAATAGCCATCCTGTGTGAAGGGAATCTATTTTTGGGGTCAGATTGGCAGTAAATATATTTTTTGGTGTGCCGCAGAATTTTAGTAAGTAGTTTATGTGTGCCACGAGATGAAAAAGGTCAAAAATTGCTGCTCTGTATACTAACATTGCTTCCTACATAAATAGTATTAGAAGTGTTTAAGTACATTTCAGTTGGTGCAAGAAATATCCTAGAGTTGAGTACTTTCTGGCATTACAAGTGCTCCGTGCCAGTAAGTGCCTTTCACAACTAGTCTGTGCGGCCCTGTGACATGGGTGATTGGTCTTTCCTTTGCGTTGCTGTGAGGCCTGTAAGAGTTTCAGGCTCTTGGTTTATGTTTTGGTTCATTTGTTTTATTTTTAAAAAGCTCATGTATGTAAATATATACAAACACATAAAAAGGTGCATACACTCAAATATATATACTTAATTCAGTGTTTTTCTTTAATAATATACTTTTTAAAAGACAGATACCATATGATCTCACCTATAAGTGGAACCTAATTAACAAAACAAACAAGCAAGCAAAATATAGCCGGAGACATTGAAATAAAGAACAAACTGACAGTAACCAGAGGGAAGGGGGGAGGGAAATAACGGGGAAAAAGGAAAAGAGTTGTCAAAGAATGTGTATAAAGGACCACAGTCAAAGCCAAAGGCAGGTAGGATTGAGGGTGGGGGTGGGTGGGGCAGGGGTGAAGTGGTGGTGGGAAAATGGAGACAACTGTATTCGAATATTAATAAAAGATGATTAAAAAAATAAAATGGATAGTACAGCATGAAAAAATATATATATGCTTTTCACAAAGTACCTCAATTCACTGTGGTAAGGTAGAAGAAAGGGGGACATTTTTAGTTTACAACCTCCAAGTCTAATAGTTTTAGTGTACGCTAACAGAATCTGGTTCAATTTTGCATTTGTTTTATGTATATGCATTTGTTAAACTTATCAAAAGAAGTGGAGATAGCCCGGCTGGTGTAGCTCAGTGGATTGAGCGCGGGCTGGGAACCAGAGGGTCCCGGTTTGATTCCCAGTTGGGGCACATGCCTGGGTTGCGAGCCAGGTCCCCAATGAGGGCCATGTGAGAGGCAACCATACATTGCTCTTTCTTCCTCCCTTCTCCTCTCTCTGAAAATAAATAAATAAAATCTTTAAAAAAAAAAAAAGTGGAGATAGCCAGTTATAAATTGGAGAACAATAAAAACCTTTTAGATTCATTAAAAAAAAATTAATGAAAACAACCTTAGGCATAATGAGCATGCCTCATTTTAATACTTTAAAGAAATATATGTAGATTAAAACATCAGTATTTTATAAAATATACCTAATAACCTGTAGCATGTGTAATCTTTGTTTAATATACAGGGTGGGGCAAAAGTAGACTTACAGTTATTTTTATGGGTAATAATACAATAACTGTTAATAATATAAGAATAAACTGTTTTGTGTATTCACAATGGTAAACCCACTTTTGCCCTACCCTGTATTACTTTTATTCCTTTTTTTTTTTAATTACTGTATTGGTCTTCAATTACAGTTGTCTGCATTTTCTCCCCTCTCCCCCAACCCATCCAAGCCCACCTCCCTCCCTTGCTTCCACCCTCCCGCTTGGTTTGGCCATGTGTCCTTTATAGTAGTTCCTGAAAATCCTTCTCCCCACAATCCCCTTCCCCCTCCCCTACTTTTATTTCTTGAAGATTTTGTATATTCAGGGAAAACTTCTGAATTCTAGCATTTAGGTAACATTTGTATGAGTTTTCCTTCTGTTGCACTTCTTTGCATTTCATTATTTTTTTCCTCTCATTTAGGGTAAAGCTGACAATAGAGGGTCTGGAGGAAGATGATGATGATAGGGTGTCTCCCACTGTCCTTCACAAAATGTCCAATAGTCTGGAGATATCCTTAATAAGTGACAATGAGTTCAAGTGCAAGCATTCGCAGCCGGAGTGTGGGTATGGCTTACAGCCTGATCGTTGGACAGAGTATAGCATACAGACAATGGAACCAGATAACCTGGAATTGATATTTGATTTTTTTGAGGTGAGTAGTTCTTTGACCTGAGGGGGTTGAGAAAGCATGCAGGCATAAGATTATTTTTACATATGTTTTGATTTTTATTGTACTCGAATTTGTGTAAACCCTTGACTTGTACGTTTTAGGTGTTTAATCCTCTATACATTTTAGCAGGCTTAAAAAGTTGACAGACTCAAATACTATTAAGAATGTAATTGAGAGAACTTCAGCAGAGGTAGTTTCAGATCAGGACTAGATATCTTGATGTCTGTGTCTGTTCTAAATATAGATGAATTATGTCAAAAGGAGCCCCCAAGGATAAATAGAGAATGGGCAGGCTGTGTAACTCTTGGTAGGCAACGTGGTGTAACTAGCAGGATTGAGTCCTCTTTATGACTGAAGTCTGGTTTATTGAGGTATTTTATTATAAGAATTCATTGTAACCGTGGCTCATTTTTGCAACTTTACTTGACATTATAAATGTGTAATTAAAAGGAGATGCTATAAAAATTGTGCCAGGTTGTTCAGAATCTGTGCTGCCAACTTTACAGCCACTTGTGACACACTAACGCTCTCTGGCTTATTGGCTGCTCAGATGCTCCCTGCAGATAATCCCGTCTTCCCCTGAGGTCCTTACCCTGTTGTGCTCAGTAGTTATGTGTACCGCTTCCTTAGACTCTTGTGTTTTGGCACTTCTGTTCTCATTTCCACGAGATGAAAGTTTAAATTTTTGAGGGTAGGGAATATACCTTGACTAGCAGTAGGAGCTAGCCACAGTTTTCTTGAAAATGACAATTCAAAATGGTTTTAAACCCACTGAGAACATTTGTTGCACGTAATTAAAATAACCAATAAAATTTGAATTGTTTAATTTGATCATTCCTTTAGGCATAGCCCTTTTTATTTTTTTCAGATTTTATTTATTTACTTTTATTTAATGTTTTTATTACTTTATTCTATTTATTTACTTTTAGAGAGAGAGGAAGGGAGGGAGAACGAGAGGGAGAGAAACATCAGTGTGTGAGAGATACATCAGTTGGTTGCCTCTCACACATGTCCCCAAAACCCCAACTGGGGACCTGGCCCACAACCCAGGCATGTGCCCTGACTGGGAAGGGAACCAGTGACCCTTTGGTTTGCAGGGTGGCGCTCAATCTACTGAGCCACACCAGCCAGGGCTAGGCATAGCCTTTGTGAGTGGCTTTTTAGCTGCCTTGAATTAGATGGAATTCAAAGTTGGTTTTTTTTCCCTTCAAAAAACTAAAAACACTTTTAAGAAAATATAATTAGATCTTACCTAAGTGATAAGATCTGTGGGATTTTATTATAAAAATAGGAAGTTTTGGTTGTAATGTTTCCTTGTTCTTTAAGGACCTACCTTTTATAATCTCTTGAACAGCTAACTTCTCTTTCATTTGATTAGTAGTTTTGGAAATATTATTTTATTTCTAAACTAGGCTGATAAAATACCCTTTTTGTCAAAGTATTTGATTTCCTGGAGAGTTACCATTACCCCTGTATCACCTGTTTGGATGCATTTTTAGAGAATATAATATACATTAAAAAGCTCACCACAAGTGTATCTTAGTTTTGAATATACAGTCGTTAGTAATTTTCAGTCAGGGCTTTAAATTCACCTGATACATATTAGAGGATCACAAGTGCAAGTCAGCAGAGTTATGATTAATGAAGTAACACATAAAGTCTTAAGTCTTAATATGTACAAAAAAGTATTGGTTATTACCAAAAAATGCTCTCTAAATCACGTGGATATAAATTTGATTATATTTCTTATTGATCTTCCTCCGTAGAGTGTTTTGATCTTTAAATGGAAAATACTGAAGTATAAGAATTTGGATTATTCTAAACCTCATTTTTTCAGGAAGATCTCAGTGAACATGTAGTGCAGGGTGATGCTCTTCCTGGACATGTGGGTACAGCCTGCCTCTTGTCGTCCACCATTGCTGAGAGTGGGAAGAGTGCTGGGATCCTTACTCTTCCCATCATGAGCAGAAATTCCAGAAAAACGATAGGCAGAGTGAGAGGTAAGCCTGGAGAAGCAGGGTGGTGCTTTACAAAGAAGCAAAGTTAAAATTTTTTATTAGATTCAAATTGGGCTTTTGAGACTTTTAAAGATCAAATTAGTGATTTGTTTTAGAATATTAACTGTAATAACAAAAATATATTTTGAATTTTCTGGAAGCTTTGAATCAGTTTTGACTTGTTGATTTTTTTTCCTATTTGGTAGACATTGATAAAGCTAGTTTGAGTGATATTTAAATGTAATTGGGCTCTTCATGGCCTTTTTAATTGTTTTTATTTTTGTCCCCCCCCCTTTTTTTTTCCGTACAAAAGTTGACTATATAATTATTAAGCCATTACCAGGATACAGTTGTGACATGAAATCTTCATTTTCCAAGTATTGGAAGCCAAGAACACCACTGGATGTTGGACATCGAGGTGCAGGGAATTCTACAACAACTGCTCAGTAGGTTGAACGTTTGAGCAGTGTTAGCCTTTGGTGGTTCAAACTTGATAGCGTTAAATTGGTTTGACTGACAAAAGGTCAAATGATTCTTTTATTATTACCCTGCAACTGAAATTGAATTTGGTGATTGGGTTTCCCAATTCAAATTAATTAGAAACTGTCTGTCTAAGATTCTCGTTAGTGTTTTTAATATTCTACTGAATTGATAAGAGAGATGTTAAAACTAGAAAGCCAGGCCCTAGAGAGGAGGAGAGTGGAGGAATGGGTGAAAAAGGTTAAGGGAAATAAGACGTACAGACTTTCAGCTGTAAAATAAGTAAGCCACGGGGATGTAGTTTACAGCATAGAGAATATAGCAATAATATTGTAATAACTTTGACAGACAGTTGCTAGACTAATTGTGGTGATCATATCACAAGGTATGTAAATGGTGAATCACTGTGTTGTACACCTGAAACTAATCTAATGTATGCCAATTGTACTTCATTAAATATATCTTTTTAAAAAGCAAACAAACTAGAAAGCCAGGAGGAAAAGCTTAATGCCCAAAGAGTCAGCCTAATGACATCAGTGTGCCTGCATTGTGGTCCTGACTTTTAGCATGTCGCCCACTCTGGGTCTCAGTTTCCTCACCTGCTCTCAATATAGTTTCCATCCTTCACCCTATTGGAGTGTCCCCCTTTTCCCACTCCTCCAGTCTGCCCGTATTCAGTCATCCGAGGCTTCATTGCAAGGGGCATGTTTCAGTATCTCTACCACTTCCGCCATTGCGGAGATTCTTTTTCTTTATTGGTCACCTCACCTGGGGAGGTTGTATTAGCATAGGATATGTCTATATTCAGCTTGTAAATACTTACCATTTTGGAATAAATGCACACACCAACCAAGTGGTGGGAGTCTTATATTGGGAATGGCAAAATTAGTATCAAAATAGAGAATAAGTGCTGTTTCCGTTGTTGGAAATGTTAGCTGGCTTCTTTATTACATTTGTTTTATCTTCTCTATAGTATATGATAACTACATTTCTATACATTTCTCTTTCAGACTTGCTAAAGTTCAAGAAAATACTATTGCTTCTTTAAGAAATGCTGCTAGTCACGTAAGTGAGCCTCTCTTTTTGTAACTTTGGACTGTTGGTCCAAACGTAGAAAAGTAGAGAAATATGGGTCAGTCTGGGGAGTCTTCTCTAGACTGCATTAATAGGTTAAAAAGGGGAATGAATATTTATGCTTTGTCTGAACATGTTTCTAAGGGAAGTTGAAGTATCTAGACATCTGTATTTAGATTCATGGTGCAGTTGAGGTAAAAACAATGGAATTAGAAGTATCCTTTTATTTTTTTTTTTTTAATAAATGTTGAGTGGTTGGGCAAGAAAAGTGTTCCCCGTTAAGCACTGGTTTTCATCAACTGAATAGTGTTCTCATTCACATACTCTGGGAATAATGCTAATGTTAAATGTTTAACTCCTTTCATCAATTCTAAAGGGTTAGAGTCTTTTTTAGTTTTTAGGGGTTTTTTTTTGTTCTTAATATATTTTATTGATTATGCTATTACAGTTGTCCCATTCTCCCCCCTTTATTCCCCTCTACCCTGCATAGCCCCCCTCCACACGTTCTCCCCCTTTAGTTCTTGTCCATGGGTCATACATATAAGTTCTTTGGCTTCTGCATTTCCTATACTATTCTTAACCTCCTCCTGTCTGTTTTCTACCTACTGCTTATGCTACTTATTCTCTGTACCTTTTCCCCCTCTCTCCCCCTCCCACTCCCCTGTTGATAATCCTCCATGTGATCTCCATTTCTGTGGTTCTGTTCCTCTTCTAGTTGTTTGCTTAGGTAGCCTTTGCTTTTGTTTTAGGTGTGGGTGTTGACAATTGTGAGTTTGCTGTCATTTTACTGTTCATATTTTTTATCTTCTTTTTCCTATATAAATCCCTTTAACATTTCATATAATAAAGTCTGGGTGATGATGAACTCCTTGAACTTGACCTTATCTGAGAAGCACTTTATCTGCCCTTCCATTCTAAAGGAAAGTTTTGCTGGATAGAGTAATCTTGGATGTAGGTCCTTACCTTTCATGACGTGGAATACTTCTCTCCAGCCCCTTCTTGCCTGTAAGGTCTCTTTTGAGAAATCAGCTGACAGTCTTAATGGGAATTCCTTTGTAGGTAACTATCTCCTTTTCTCTTGCTGCTTCTAAGATTCTCTCCTTATTTTTAATCTTGGGTAATGTAATTATGATGTGCCTTGGTGTGTTCCTCTTTGGGTCCAACTTCTTTGGGACTCTCTGGGCTTCCTAGAGGTCTGTTTCCTTTGCCAGATTGGGAAAGTTCTCCTTCATTATTTGTTCAAATAAGTTTTCAATTTGTTGCTCTTCTTCTTCTCCTTCTGGTGCCCCTATAATTTGGATGTTGGAATGTTTAAAGATGTCCTGGAGGTTCCTAAGCCTCCTCATTTTTTTGAATTCTTGTTTTTTCGTTCTTTTCTGGTTGAATGTTTCTTTGTTCCTTCTGGTCCACACGGTTGATTTGAGTCCCAGTTTCCTTCCCATCACTATTGGTTCCATGTACATTTCCCTTATTTCACTTAGCTTAGCCTTCATTTTTTCATCTAATTTGTGACCAAATTCAACCAATTCTGTGAGCATCCTGATTACCAGTGTTTTGAACTGTGGGTCTGATAGGTTGGCTAACTCTTTGTGGCTTAGTTGTATTTTTTCTGGAGCTTTGATCTGTTCTTTCATTTGGGCCATTTTTTTTTCTCAGTGTGCCTGTTACATATAAGGGGCGGAGCCTTAGGTGTTCATCAGGGCAGGGTAACCCATGTTGTTGTGTTTTGATGCTGTCTGTGGGGGAGGGGTCTGAGAGGGAACAGTGGCGCTTGCTTTCTCTCTGCGGGCTTTCGGTCACTTTCCCCACTACCCACAAGCAAAGTGGGCCCTTCTGTGCTGATTCCTGGGTGGGTAGGCTTGTGTATATTCTAGGACCCTGTGGGTCTCTCCAATGAACTCTCCTGTGAGGCTGGGAGTTCCTCCTGCTGCTGCCTCAACCCCCACAGGTGTTTTCCATCGGTGGTTTGAGACTTTATTTCCCTGTGATGGAGCCCTGGGCTTTGAGGTCTGTTTCGCTCCCGGGTTGTTCCTTTATCCCTACACGAATGCAGACTGCCCACTCCACCAAGGTCTCCCCGGCCAGCTGCAGCGTTGCCCATCCCACTCCAGAAACTGCTGGCTTGCCGCAAGCCCTCTCCACCCAGCTCTGCCCCACCTGTCATTCTGGATGAATGTGTCGTCTTTAACTCCTTGGTTGTTGGACTTCCATACAGTTTCATTTTCTGTCAATTCTGGTTGTTTTTTGTTTCTAAATTGTTGTTGTCCTTCTCTTCATTGTGTGAGGAGGCACAGTGTGTCTACGTACACCTCCATCTTGGCCGGAAGTCTAGCTTTTAGTTTTTATCAGCAACTATAACTTGACTTTTTCAATTAAGAACCTGAGATTCCCCTCCCACTTCTCATTCCTCCCTGTACCTGGTTAAAAAGTCTCATGTTCCAGAGTTAAACTAGGGGGAAAGTGAAGGAATGTTTCATTCTGTTATTTCCATTTTACCCCAGTGTCCTCTATATGCCTTTCTAAACTTTGCCTTTTTAAAAATAGCTTAGTATGTAAACTTAAATCATCAGATGTTTAACTTTATCATTTATAAATGAGCAAACATCTATTCTAAGACACATATTTTTTTTAGATTTTTTTTATTTTTAGAGAGAGGGGAAGGGAGGGAGAAAGAGAGGGACAGAAACATTAGTGTATGACTGCTGCTGACGCCCCGCCCATGACCGGAGATCCAGCCCACAACCCAGGCACAGACCCCAACCTAGAATCAAACTAGCGACCCCTTTGGTTTGCAGGCTGGCTGGCACAGTCCACTGAGCCACACCAGCCAGGGCCTTTTTTCATATTTTAACATCTCTAAAATTGGGGTGGGTTTTACAGCTTTCTTAGCTTTTTATCATGGTTTGACTGGCAGTGATACTTTTTCCCTCTTAGTGATACATACAATAATGATGCATTTTATCAAAATTATTTATTTTAATGTTTGTAAATATTAATAATGGATAGTTTTGACTTTTGTTGAAAGGATGATATTAAATATGTGTTGGCCTGTAGTTTATTATTTGGAACCAGTTTTAATTCATTGCAGCTAGCTAATCTAAACATTGACGTGAAGATCCCTGTTAAAGAACTTGCAGAGTCTCTGCTTTTTATGGAGAGGTTTTCAGTTGCCTTTTCATTTCGTGTTCTAATACATTCCTTTTGTAACTTATATGGATCACATTTTAGAATATCTTATGTAATTAATAATTGGTTTGTTTTAATGTTAAAAACATATCTTTGAAGAGGTTTTGGTCTGTAATTGCCTTGTTTCCTAAACTCACACATGAATTCGGGGATCAAATTTTATCTCTTAGTAAAACTATCTTCATAAAGGATGATGATCATGTCAAACATTTAAACTGGAAAGCTATAATTTAATACATTTAATCATTACAACTATTGGGAGGTGATGTAGTCTGGTTTTTTGGGTTTTTTTTGGTAGAAATGGTTTGTGTTATCGTCTTGTTTATATAATAGAAGGAACTAAGCTTATTTCCTGCTTTAGAAGTCATCAGAGAACTTGGCTTCTGCATTTTGAGTCTGCTATCCATGTTTACTCATTAGCTGGGCAAGGTTTGGAAATGTATCCACCCATTCTTACTCAGTACTTCTCTGGCCATAAAACATCACAGAAAGCTCAGACCTTGTTTCCTTAGATTCCGGCTGGCTTTCTTTCAGTGAACACAAATTTGTATGTCAGGTTATATTCTCAGCCTTTATTTGGGTTAATTCATATATCAGATGGGCCTGACTTTAAAAAATATGTCCTTAACTCTAATTTTTGCCCTCCTTCCTTCTGTTTAGGCTTCTATCAGGAAATTTGCCGTGTAGCTTCTATCAGGAAATTTGCCGTGTACATCATTCTTGTTTCCCATTTCTACTTTCTCGGTCTTTTCAGCAGCAGTGGTAGTTCCCTCTTTAATCTGGTTACAGAGGTTTTGCTACAAAAGGCTGCGGTGTTCTGCTCAAGGAGCAGAATTTATCAAGGAGCAGAGCTAAGAGCCCACAGCTTTTATTCTTTTTCCCACTCCTTTTTACGATGCAGCTGTCCAGCTAAGGTCTGCAGGGGCAACAAGGTGTGAGGTAGCCCTGTGCTCCAGGCTCCTGCTCGGCTCCATTTCTGCTAAGAGCAATAGCAAAGGTGACAGACCTGTGAAGACTGTCCCCTACCACAGAGGGGGCCCCAGGGCATGTTCAAGTGATCAGTGCCCTTTTTTGCCAGGAAAAAAATTGCTCTGCTCTTGTAAAACAGAAAATACTTATAATGGTTTTAAGAGAGAAATTACTTTTTAGGATAAAGCTTGAAGTGTAGCATTGAATCACAAAGAAGTTTTATGTTTTTGTATACAGGTCTGTGATTTTATGGTGAACAGTACATTTCTCATGTCCTTGTAGTTTTAAATGTATTGTGAGCCAGATGACAAATGCTTGTTTCCTTTATTTCTTCCAGGGTGCAGCTTTTGTAGAATTTGATGTACATCTTTCAAAAGATTTTGTGCCTGTGGTATATCATGACCTCACCTGTTGTTTGACTATGAAAAAGGTATGTTGAAGTTCTTTTATTTAAAATAGATATATAGATTGTTATTAAATAAAGCTGACCAATTCATTTTCTTGGTGAGTTACTGTCAATCCTTGTTTCTCTCAAGCTCCTACAACATTGAGACAGGAAGATTAATGTCCTAGAGTAAGAGGATCTCTGTATTGCTGAATTGGCTTTTTGATATGACCTAACAAGGATGTTCTAGGTGGTTTCTTTACAGTCTGCAACTGTCTCTATATTGAGGCAGGGAAGGAAGCTATCAGAGTGTTTATTTTCTAGGCTGCCTTTCTATTTCTACTTAAAGCTTTTTCTCAAATTAATAGGCTAGTATGATTTGGCTAAAGTAAGAAGAGCCACATTGAAAATTAATTGGAAAAGTGCCTTGGGGCCAGATAGTGGAGGGCCTCTGTGAAGGGATTTAGACTTAGGAGTTGGGGAGATACGGAAGACTTTAGAACCAAGAAGGGGAATGTTCAGAACTAAACTTTCAGGTTAATAATTTGATAACTGCTGTAAGGGAGTTTAAGAGGACAGAGAGGAGAAGCCAACGGGACAGTAATGCGGACCAAAGGTAAGGTAAGCCTGAACTGAACTGGAGGCAGAGTGGAGAGGGGGCATGATAGAGGAGAAAGTCCAGAGGAGATTTGAAAATGCGTATAATTTCTTAAAAGTTGTAATTATCGTGCCCTGGCTGGTGCAGCCTAGTTGGTTGGCATGTTGTCCTGTAGCTGAAGGTTGTGGGCTTGATTCCCGGTTAGGGCATGTACCTGGGCTGCGGGTTTGATCCCCTCTCTGGGTGCATGTGATCCCTGGTCTGGGTGTTACGGGAGGCAACTGATTGGTGCTTCTCTCTCAAATCAATGTTTCTATCTCTCCCTTCCTCCCTCTCTAAAATCAATGAAAAAGTGTCTTTGGGTGAGGATTTAAAAAAAAATGTAATTGTTGTACAAACAATTGTGATAATTATATAGTGCCTAAACTTAGTATACAAATTAACCAAGTGTTACGAGATACTAGCTGTTATTTTCCATGGAGTTCATTTAAATTAAGCCCTGGCTGGTGTAGCTCAGTGCATTGAGCGTGGGCTGGGAACCAAAGGGTCCCGGTTCGATTCCCAGTCAGGGCACATGCCTGGGTTGCAGGCCGGGTCCCCAGTGAGGGCCATGTGAGAGGCAACCATACATTGCTGTTTCTTTCCCTCTCTGTCTCCCTCCCTTCCCCTCTCTCTAAAAATAAAAAAAATCTTAAAAAAAAAAAAAAAGAATTAAATTAAGGCTGGATTGCTAACATGTATAATGTGGTACCAGACACTGCACGTTGTATTAGTAAATGACAAGGCATCTGGCTCTGACTACTAGTGGATTCTTATCAGGCAAATGGGTTTGGATTACTATAATGTATAGAGAAGGACTCTTCTGTTTCTGTGAAACGGTAATGGAGAGGGAGGGTGGGAGACACACCTTTAGATGACAGAAGTAGAAGAAGTAGAATAACTCAATGAAAATGGAGCAGGTTGTTTTGCTGTGGGGAACCATTAGTGCACAGTGAAACAAGAAGGGCGGAGGGGAGTGGGAAGGGGCTTACTAACCAAGATGGAGGTTGATGAATTTAGTTTTAATTTCTAAAAATCTATTAGAGTTCATTGAAGAGTATTATTGATACCCCCTTTTCACCAGACTTGATCTTGCTCATTTTTCCTTTTGTAAAAAATGTTTTCTTCTTTGTCTTGCTCTTAAGTTGAATTTGGGTGAATTATTTGGGGAATGAAAGTAATGAATTGTGTATATTTTTAGTTTTAATTTTTAAGCTGGTATTTTCCAATAAACCAGTAATTCATAATGTTATGAAATAAATAGAACGTTTCCTTTCCCCTTGGCTGCACTCCCTTACTCTTAATAGTTTCTTATGTATTCTCCCAGAAAAACTTTTACATCCACGTCATTCGTACATGAATGAGTATAAAAGTAATGGCTTTTTAGCCCTGGCTAGGTGACTCAGTTGGTGGAACATTGTCCTGTACACCAAAAGGTTGTAGGTTTGATTTTTTTTTTTTTTTTTTAGATTTTATTTGTTTATTTTTAGAGGGGAAGGGAGAGAGAAAAACACGATGTGTGGTTGCCTCTCGCGCACCTCCTACTGGGGACCTGGTCTGCATCCCAAGCATGTTCCCTGACTGGGGATCGAACCAGTGACCCCTTGCTTTGCAGGCCAGCACTCAACCCACTGAGCCACACCAGTCAGGGCTAGGTTCAATTTCTGATCAGGGCATGTAACCTAGGTTGCAGGTTCGATCCCCGGTTGGGGTGCATACAAGAGACAACCAATCAGTGTTTCCCTCTCTTTCTCTCTACTCCTAGCCCCCCACTCTCTCTCAAGTCAATAAAAACATCTTTGGTGTGAAGATTTCTTTAAAAAATAATGGATTCTAGTGTACAGGGATGTGCAAAAGTAGGTTTTCAGTTGTGAGCACGCAAAACAGTTTATTCTTGTATTATCATTATATTATTTATTTGTATTACCACTATAAACCTACTTTTGCCCACCCCTGTATTTGTTGGATTGATGATTATTGATGGTACGTCAGCTTATTTTATTCAGATATAGGTGCCTAAACAGTGTGACATTTGATACTGTATTAAAGTCTAATAAAACAGACTTGCTCATGGGGAAAACGTTTATGATAGAATTCCTATTAAGTATTACTGCTTATAGTTAAACAGACATTTTTAGTAACAATTGATTTTTGTGGCTATTTTTAACTAAACTTAAGTTTAAAAGGTTTAGAAAAGATTAGAAACTTGTTGACACAAATTGGTTCTTACCTAGTAGCTACCTGCTGATTTCCTAGTCATGTGCCATGTGGCATATGGCAGATAAAATATACACAGGATGACAGGAAATAGAGGAAATCACTGTACTCTGGCTTTGTTTTCAATTTGTGCCAGTTTACTCCCAACTCCTTTTTTCTTCCAGGCACTAACACTTACATTAAAAACAAAAGCTAGAATTCAGAGCTGGGGTGTTGGTGTTAAGTAATAAGGGTTCCTCTCCATGGGCTCACTGTAGTCACCAACCAGTTCTCATCAGTCAGTAAATTTAGATACTAGGCCTGTCTAGGGTAAACTCGTTAATAATTTGGGGCCCATTTTTCTCTTTATTTTTTATTTAGAAATTTGATGCTGATCCAGTGGAATTATTTGAAATCCCAGTAAAGGAATTAACATTTGACCAACTCCAGTTGTTAAAGGTAGTAATAATAGCATAAAATATAAATTATCTTTTAATTTTAAGACTATTTGTACCTGTCTCTTAAGGTAATACTCTCTTTGCACATGGAGATGATATATTCAGCATGCAGAGAGCATATGCGTCGGTGTTCTGTTCTATTAGGAAGAAGGGGTTTGTGTTCATCCATCCGTCTCTTCTGCTTTCATGGATTTTCATGGACCTCACTGGGTTGTGCATGCCTGAAAGGGCCAGGCTGGATGCCTTTGGAGGCCATAGGGGCTAGCCCTTCTCATCCGTAATTTTAGGTTGCCTTTGAACTGCTTTTTAGCCATTTCTTATATAACTCACTATTTTGTGAGTTGGCCTTTTGTGCTGCTATTGGTTACTATCTAAGATCTTTGTATATTTTGTTATGCCATGTAATTTTATATGATCCCTTTTTCTGTTCTCATTAGATACCTAAATAAATGGTTGATTGAGTATAAAGTTTCCTAACTTAAGAATTTTTATATTCTTCTTCCTTATTTGGGTATTTGATTAGGATCTTATGTGTATGTATAAACATATAAAATATATTCAGTGGTTAGTGCTTATTTTTATTAAACTTATTCTACATTTGATAGTTTTCTCTAACTTGCTAGCTCTTCAAGTTACAGTTCTTCATAAACTACATGTCTTCGTAAACGAAGGCTTTTTTAATGATTGCATTTTGTGTGTGTGTGTGTTTTTTAGCTCGCTCACGTGACTGCACTAAAATCTAAAGATCTAAAAGGTACGTACATATATGGAAACACTGTTTTCATTTCATAGTTAGCGTACATATGGTGTTTCCTTACCCATTTTAACACTCTTGGTCATTTTAATGAATATAATACTGGGCTATCCAAATGTAATTTTGTAAACTTGAAAGCTTTTCATATATTAATCTTTAAATGTGTATATGTCATGTATAATAACCATGATTTTTTACTTTTATGAGTTTTCTTAGCTTCTCTATAGTTTTGAACCCTTCAGTCTTTTCCACATTCTTCACATTACAAAGTAGAAAATATACCAAGCATAGAATCTGGCTCCAGAGCCCAGAGTTTGAATCCAGTTTTATCTAATATTTACCAGTTGTGACCTTGGGCAGTTTACTTAACTACTCCCTGCCTCAGGTTCCTCAGAGCTTGTCCTTCTGACAAAACCCCTTTGTAATTCTACTTTACTTCCATGGAACTTAATAGCCTGTCCCGTTCACTTGAGACTTAGTGTATCCTTTCTTTAACCCTTTATTTTTGTATATGTCCTATCTTTTCAACTAGAATGTCAACCTCTCAAGGGAGTGGAAAATGTTTTTATTTTTTATTGTTACTCTGTTACAGTCCCAGAGGAAGATGTTTTTATACATTCTCCAAGCCATTTATAGTGTTCCGCATATAGTAAGGTACTCATCAGACGTTTATCTGCAGCTGTGATAGCGGAATACTTAAGATGCCTCTATGAAAAATATTGTAAAGGGCTTAAAGACTCCAAAGATTATATCCCCAGAGCACAAATATGACCTATAGGCTTATAGATATTTCAAAACTGTCCATAGTAAAATGAATTTTACCTTTAATTTATTCAATTGGAAAATTTTATGTGATTTTCTTTGAATTTGTATTATGTGGGCTTTTTTTTTCCTTCTTTAAAGAAAAAAAAAGCTTGGTATTAATTTTTTTCTCTTTTGGGAAAAAAAATCTTGTGTGACTCAAAATGGAATCTGTTTTGGATTAAATGTAATGGTAACCAAATCACATTAGTAACTATAGATTCCCTTACTTTCTAACTTTTGAGCTGATTTTGATATTTCAAATAGTCTTAGCAAGATAATATAGTTCTTAGGTACAGTGAGAAATAACAAATCACTGCTTGTGACTACTTTTTAAAAAGTATTGTTACAATTTTTATAAGAAAAGAATCACTGTTTGGGCTACAAACTATGGTATTTCTATTAAATGTTGAGAACTAGCCTTCAAAACCGATGCTTATGTCAAAAATTGAGGGTTTAATGGTTACAAATAATAAATAAATACAAAAGCCTTCAAACCTGTATATGAAAGGATTTCGTAATTATTTTAGTATGTCTTTTTTTGCCTTAAGAATTTAGGGAAAGCTCTTAGTGATAAAATATTTTATCAACTGAGCTTTTGTAATTTAAAATTTCAGAATCTGTGGTTGCAGAAGAAAATTCTTTTTCTGAAAATCAGCCTTTTCCTTCTCTTAAGATGGTAAGTTCCTTAGGAAAACTAAAGCAAGGCTATCTCATTAATTTTGTTATGTCTGAATAATTAATTTTGTCTCTTAAATGAGCACCAAAAAGGTTGTGTCAAAGGCAGTATTAATATGAACTTGTCATCACTTATACTTTTTACAGAAGATACAGTCTTATGTGGTGTACTTATGCTACCTTTTTAAAAAAAGAGTAACTTATCTGCTCAAATGAATAAGAATTCTCACTTCAGTTGGTCAATTTTGGTAAGAATAGGAAGTTTCTAAATTTCTATATCATAAGCAGGAAGGAGAGGGAATGGGATGGGTAAAGGGTAGAAGGGAGATTTGATGGTAAGGGATGCGTTTTTACAATATTTTTAACTGTTCCATAGCTTTTGGAGAGAATTGAGATTCTCCAGAGAAAATAGTATCCTGGTTACTGAAAATGAGACACAGATTTAAAGGCTGTACTCTGAAAAGTACAACAGAAACAAGCATGAAGATTTAAAAACTAAACACAATTCATGCAGGAATCCATTTGACAGCATTAGGCAAGCCTACATGGACACCATACACTCTTCCTAGTCCTGCCGGGTCTGCTTTTTATTGTGCCGGCTTCATTTCCTAACTTCTACTCTTCTCCGTAGTCTTTTCTTGGTAATGTCACCTATAATAGGTTTCTTTGCCAAAAAATAGGTCAATTCAATTTATCACAATTATTTACCGTACAAAAGGTATATTACAAAAGACCTCATAATATGGACATTATCTAGTGTCAACAACAAAAATAAAGTTAAAAAATAAAAATTAATAAAAGTAAATAAAATACTGTAGTTTGCTGTGTATCGTGTGCTCCCTTGTATAATTCACACCCATGTTTTTGGCCCACATTTTTAGGAAAAAATACCATTTTTTAATTTTTTAATGCAATCTTTTATTTATTTATATTTAGATACTTGTTTTGTATTATAAAGGAATTTTATAATTTTTTGTATTATAAAAGAATTTTAGGGGGTTACACTTTTAATGCATATGTATAAATAAAAGAATTAAAAACATTTATATAGATACAGAATTAGTACTAATGTATAATATGCACCCTTATTTTCTCTCAAAAATTTGGGCAAAAAAGTGTGCATTATACACAGCAAAACACAGTACATGTTTATCATAAAGTCATGTGAAAGGAAAGTCTGTAGACTGTCAAATGAGAGGAGTAAGGAACAACAGCAATATGAGTTCAGATTTGTAAGAAATAAATAAACAGAACTATGAAAAAATAAAAGTAAAATAGGCTTTGTCCTAGTGCATTTAAAAAGTGATTTGAATAATTTGTCAGATATTTATGAAGGCCAGCTAAATAAAGTCATTTTTTTCTAGTCCAAAATTCTAAAATCATTTGGTTTTTATAAATTTCATGATTTCTAGACGTGATTTTAAAGAATGGAAAAAGTTTTTTTAAAAAATTGTGAAAGATTTGACAACTTTTTTTAACCAAATGAGTTAAACACACACACTCATTTATTCACTCACTTTGCCATCTCTATAATTGAATCACAGAGAAACTTTAAAACTAAAAAAAGGCCAAATACAATCTCAGTATCAAGGAGTATCTTTCTACAAATTTGATGTTTAGCAATCCCAATGCTAATATATACTATCATCCTTATTTTTCTAATTTTACATTAGCCCAGTAAAAATGTGGCAGGTATGTTAACTAAATATGGTTAAAGATATCAGAGAAGAAGGTAAGAAAGCCCCACACGAAACTGAGTACAAACCCTTTTAGGTCCGTACTTTTCATGCGTCTTGTTAGTACAGACCCAGATCCCCAGAGTCCCATGGAATATTCTTACTATTGCATTGTTCTGTTTTTGTGTTTATTTGCTGCTATAAAATCAGATGCCGTATGTACTATATATGTTAGATGATTTCTAAACTTCTGAAATAAGTTGAAGTTAAAAACAAGCTGTTTCAAATTCATTTTGCCCTGAGCATGCTTATGCATTTGCTTGGCCTTCATGTTTGAAGACTAACCAAGTCAGCTCTTTGTAGGTTAGTAACCAGGCTCCATATTTTCAATTTGATTTGTTAGTTATGCTGCCAAAAGGGTTTTATTGCAAAGAGTTTAGATAACTTAGTTTAAATAAGTTGACACCTTATTATTTTTATTTATATATTATGTTTATTTATATATATTATGTTCATTTATATATTCATAGCCTTATTTATGAGCCTTGGCATAATCTTTCATTTGGAGGTACCATCTTTTCTGGGAGTTATCAGCATGGTATTGTTATGCATCATCACCTTCAAAACAAGCTAGGAACTGTTACAGGACAGACTCGGTTCCTCTTGCTGATGCAGTACAGAATTACAGGCCAGCAAGTCTATTAGTGGGCAAGCAGGGTTTATGAGGGATACATTCTTATGGAAGAGAAAGGGCCTTGCCAAGGTAGGGGTGAAAAAGGCCTAGGTTCAGGGCAGAACAAGGCAAGGGTGGCGAGAGCATCAGGTCTTTTGTTCTAAGGACTTACAGAGTTGGTGGGATGGGGGTGAGGGAGTTACATATTGATTGGTGGGAAAAGTGATGCCAGCTTTCCCAGGGGTCATGTGACTACCCAAAAGTAGGTGTGTGGGGCAGGGGGTCTGCGAGCCTGAATTCTTATCTTGCTCCAAGACTACATTTGCTCATCTTGTTGTAAAACAGATACGTGATAGGAGGCAGTTAATTAAAGTTGAGGCAGTTACCCAGAGTTATTTATGGGATCTTTCTGTAAGCATTAGGGACTCCCTCATAGAACAGTGACCACATGTAGGCAATTAACCGAAGTTGTTTTATGGGCTGCTGCTTTGGGCGCTGTGGTTCCCCTCCACTTCCCCTTCTAGGCCTTTGGATGAATACACAGTTTCAAAGACTTGTTTCCCAGATAGTGGAGATACATACAGAATTTCAAGGGCTCTCTCCTCGTCCTGTGTTAGCATGTTGTTCCTTGTGATGTTCGGAACACCTGGCAATATTATTGGACTAGGCTCAAGACTGCTGAGCTAGTGGGTGAGACATGTCTCCCTCCTCCTCCCTGCCTTGGATTACTATCTGTCCTACCTAACAGAGCTATGGGTTTTCAACCATATCTCAACATAGTACATTGACATACTTGAATGAAATTCAGAAAATATGACAAATATCTTCTTAAATCCTTGAGGTCACCTAAATTATTACAGCTTACTTTCAATATCCAGTAGTAATGGTGAAAAGAATTTTAGGTTAGGGATCTGTCTTGGTGGTAGTAGTGATCACTTATCACAGATACTGCTTGAGATTATTGCTTTTGCTGTTGTAATTTCATTCGACTCTTAATTAATCAACAGGGTGTCAGTTTGAGTATGAGAAAATACATTGGTTTATGCTGACGGCACAAAATATTTTACCCTCACTAGTGATATGTGTTCCTATGGATTGCTTTTTATATTAATACTGTTTTCCTTTTCGCCCCTCTTACTCTACCATTCATCTTACCAAAAATAAAACAAAATTCACCGACCAACGAACAAAACTCTAGGTTTTAGAGTCTTTGCCAGAAGATGTGGGGTTTAACATAGAAATAAAGTGGATCTGCCAACAGAGGGTGAGTAGATTCTCTGTGTAACGTGTTCTTCCTCCCCTGGCCCCCGTTTCTTTAAATGCATTCAGTCCTGTCCCTTTGTTTCAATGGAGTAAGTGAGACTGAAAACTTACTGTGGCTTCTTCCAGTAAACACAGTGCTTTTAGACCTTTTTAATAAAGCACATTTCACACTAAGATGTGTGTACTTGAAAGTAGTGATGAATGCATTAAAGTAGAAATTTCCATTTACATGCGTCTCGTGTGCACATTTTAGGGGTGGTTTCTGGGGACACTTTCCAGGGTGAGCGGTAAGAGCGCCCTGGACAGTCAGAGCTCTACAGCGCTGGTTAGTTTTGGTTTTATCCTGCCATCTAAGAACGTACTTTAAGTAATCTCCTAAGCAGTTTTTTGTTAAGTAGCTAGTAATAATTAACCAGGAAAAGAAATTTCTGCAAACGTGTTTTAAATCATTCCCAGATTCAGTCATTCTTTTGTTTAGTAGTTATGTTGAAAAGCTACTAAGGGCCAGACATTTTCTGGGGACTGGCCAAAACAGAATAAAGTCTTGCTTTCCTGGAACTTACATTCTAGTCGAGGAGAACAACTGTTGAATGTATCAGATGGGGAGATGTGTAAAAGGATGGGATGTGTGGTAAGAGGACTAGCTGGGACGGGGGGTGGGGGGGGGGGCGTTAGAGGTCGTTAATTCAGGTATCGCGATTGGGCAAGCAGAACAGTAGCCTGGAATTTGTTTTGGTCAGAATAATCATAATTGCTCTCCAGTCGTGCCTTCTAAGTAAACCACTTATGATAAAGTAATTTTTCGTTTTCTGAGCTTTTAGACTTGTTTTACTGAATAAATTCATTTTATCTTAATATTATAATTAAAATATTTAGTATTTGGATATCAACAGGACGCTTGGCATCTCAGCTATATTTCAAGATACCTGATATGCCTAAGAGCCAAAGAATGTGCTAGTAATTCAGAATTACCAGGAATTTTTTTGGTAATGAGTTAGCAAATGAAGGAGAGTCTTTTTGTCCTAAAGTTTATGAAAAATATATACAAATATTTAAAAAGTCTTAGTAGGTAGCAGATTTCCAGAGTTTTTGTTTTTATTTTGTTAACTTACTAAAACAAAAGTGTATTGGTGGTATAATTCCTTTGTGTATAAGTAAGTGTTCCTGTGACCGAATTACAGTAGCTGCACTGTCGCTAAGTAGCCGTGTGGTCATCGGCAAGTCACTTCACCTTTCAGGCCTTTGCTTTTCTCATCTATAAAATAAGAGTTGGACTAGACGTTCTCAAGACTTTTTTTAGCACTATGATTCTGGGGTATTTAATAGCTTTTGTTTATTTATTTTTTTCCTACCTAGGATGGAATGTGGGATGGTAACTTATCAGCATATTTTGACATGAATCTGTTTTTGGATATAATTTTAAAAACTGTATTAGAAAATTCTGGGAAGAGGAGAATAGTGTTTTCTTCATTTGATGCAGATATTTGCACAATGTGAGTAATGATCATTTTTGTTCCCCTGTACTATAGCTAGGACTTAGGGTACAAAGATTATGGTTGGAGGTGGGGAAGTGCCCAGACCTGTCCCTTGATCTGGCCTCTAAGTCAGGCTGTGTATACTCTCACTTCCCTCGAGGACTGCCTGCTGGGATGCCCTCCACTGCTGTGACCACCACACCCACTGGGTCCTAACGAACGCCTCACACCCTGTGTGGCATGTGACATCTTCCTTCAGATGGTAGCCCTCAAGGGCTTTCTTGTTGCCCATTTCTGAGAATATTTTAGCTCTTGTGTAGTTTAAATTTTTTGGCTGAAAGGCAATATATATATACATGTTTATGGTGGTTATACCTCCGTAATGGGATTATGCTTTGTGGGGGGTTGTTTTCTTAATATATTTAGTATTTTCTGAAGTATCAACACAGTATATATTAATTATTCTCCCTGATGAAAAGTATTTTTTAAATTGTCTTTTTTTAGGGTTCGACATAAGCAGAACAAATATCCCATATTATTTTTGACTCAAGGAAAGTCTGATATTTACCCTGAACTCATGGACCTCCGATCTCGCACAACTGCTATTGCAATGAGCTTTGCACAGTTTGAAAATCTACTAGTAAGCTATGTTTGAATCTCTTAATTTTAATTTTTTTAAAAATGTGTTTTATAGCAGTAGTAAATAAAGTTTTAAGTTGTGTTACACATCTGATTGGTTAGTTTTGACCTATGTATAACAAACAGATCTACTTAAAAACGAGGGTATTGGATCTCAGAGTCAGAATACTAATGGGAACAAAAATAATATCCTTTCTTGCAGACCTAGGTGAAGTAATTTTGTAGTTTGGATTTTATGAATTGTCTAAAATGGCTAGAATGTAAACTTGCTTGATAAAATAAGTTGAGTAAGGAAAAACTGTAACATTTTCTTTCCCTGCCCACTCTACTGTGGAGAGCACTGACCTAGAGTATGACCATATAGCATTTGCAGTTACAAAGTTACTTTTTCGTGAGTAACTGATTTTTCTTCCATTAGGGGATAAATGCACATACTGAAGACCTGCTCAGAAACCCATCCTACATTCAAGAGGCAAAAGCTAAGGGACTGGTCATTTTCTGCTGGGGTGATGATACCAACGATCCCGAAAACAGGAGGAAATTAAAGGAGTTGGGAGTTAACGGTCTAATTTATGATAGGTACTTGTTTTTCATGAAAAATTTCCATGAACTGTTAAGGAAAAAGTAGCTTTCATCTTATAAAATAATGTTAAACTTAGTAAAAATTCTGTAGTTCATCCTGTGGTTTTCTTAACATTTGTCAGTGGGATTTTTCAAACTTTGGAATATACCACAATCACTTGGGAAGTTTGTTCAGGTGACTGGGCCCTAAGTCACCTTGGGCATGGGGGTGGCTGCCTGCCCCAGATGTCTTCTCTGTCTACACCAAGTTTTTTTGTTGCTTTTATCCAATGCTGTGGCTTTTTATACCTTTATAAATTCCTAAATTTTTGTATCTCCTACTCAGACCTTTCCCTGACTGCTAAACTTTTATATCCAGCTGTCAATACATGTTCTTCCTGTAGACTTTCTGGTTGCACTATAAATGACAACTCTGTCTTTCCAGTTTCTCAGGCCAAATTCTTGGAGTTCTGCACGATTCTGTTCTTTATCTCATATCCCAAATCCAGTCCAACAAAATCTAGTTGATTCCGTCTTTAAATGTATCCTGAATCTGTCTACTCACCGCGTTTACAATTGTCACTGTCCCTTAAGCTACCTTATTTCTTGTGTGAGTAACTAAAGGAGCCTGCTCACTGACCACTGCCTCTACCCATACCTCGCTTGCTCCGTTCTCAGCGCTGTGGCCAGGGGGAGCCTGTTAAAGCTCAAGCCAGATCACATTACTGCTTAAAACTCTCCCACCATTTTCTGTCGCCTAGAGTAAAATTCCAGGTCCTTACCTCCCCTTCCCCCACGTCAACATCTCAGTAAAGCCCTTCCTGAATATCCCAATTCAGATAACAACCTCCACTCACAGTGTACTTCTAACTTTTCTCCATAGCATTTACTACCATCTGACATATAATATTTTACTCCCCCCCACCCCGGGCTCCCCCTACCCCTATACAAACATAAGCTCCATAAGGGCAAGACTCTGCCTGTTTTGTTCATTGCTGTATGTCCAGAAATTAGACCAATGTGTGATACAGAGGAGGAGTTAAAATAGTTGTTGAACAAGTCTTTCCTTTTTAATAAGCTCCCTGGATGTTCATGATGTAAGTTTAAGAGTCACTCATTAATCTGAGAACTGAGAAGGGTCGTTTAGTATGAAGAATGTGGGGTAGGAAGCCTGTCATTTACTCTGCTCACTAATACTTGAGCAGCATCATGCAGAGAGTAAGTGGTGGGATCTTACCAGGCCTCCTTTTAAAAATACTTTCCTTGGATTTAGTTAATATTGCTACTTGTCCCTGTAAAGTTATGTCACTTTAATAAAACTTTTTTTTCCTACTATTTTGTTTGAATGAGTCTGGTTTTAAAATTGCAGCCCAGATAATACCTGCCTCTCTTCTTAACTATTAATTTTGCTTTAAGCAACGTGTTTCATAGCTCTTTTTAATAGACATTTCCAACTAATTAAAGGAAAAATTAAAATTTTAAATCACCAATTTTAAGGAAGTCTTTGCTTTAGCAAAATTTTGAAGAATATTTCTTTGTTTCGTTGAGGAGGAGGAAGAAAGGATTGCAGATATTTTCAGGCAAGAGCATGTGAGGTTATACCGGGAATGACTTGGTAGGGTGTACGCGTTTGAGGCGGCCTCTTTATTTCAAGGGCCGGCCTTGGTTGGAGCCAATACTGACTGACGTGTACTGGAGAACAGGAAGATGCTATGATACAAAGGGCCCTAAGGAAATGCGTTCTTCCTGACCTGGGGTCAATACGGGTGATTTTAAATATGAAGCATTGGGTAGATTTGGGGGTGCAGTGAAGTGTGCCTTGACAG